>SNQJ01S0144385.1:0-18746 GCA_010110895.2 Picea sitchensis
AAAGTAATAGAATCCATTCTCACAAAAACAGTGAAGGAAAGTAGAAAGGATTGGTCCCACAGGCTCCTTGAAGCACTATGGGCCTACAGAACTACCTGGAGAAATACTACAGGATTTTCTCCCTATGAATTAGTCTATGGAAATAGTGTTGTTTTTCCTGTGGAATTTGAGATAAAAACCTTAAGGACTGCTTTAGCTGCCAACCTCGATCTAACCGATGCACAAACAGCCAGGCTGCAACAGCTTAATGAACTAGAGGAGAAAAGACTAGATGCCATTCAACAAACAACCATAATTCAGCAGCAAAGATCAAAATGGCATGAAAAAAATATAAAAAACAAGCAGTTCCAAAAAGGTAATTGGGCCTTATTGTATGATTCCCGGTTCAAAGAATTTCAAGGCAAACTGCGTACAAGATGGCTTGGACCTTACGAAGTAGACACAGTTTTCCCCAATGGAATAGTAAGGCTCCTCACAATCGATGACTCCAGAACTCTGT
The DNA here is from genome assembly GCA_010110895.2 of Picea sitchensis. Lineage (NCBI taxonomy): Eukaryota > Viridiplantae > Streptophyta > Pinopsida > Pinales > Pinaceae > Picea > Picea sitchensis. The sequence continues at coordinate 500 of SNQJ01S0144385.1, forward strand.
TACTTGTAAATGGTCATCGGCTTCGTCTATACCAACAACCTATTTATAAAGAAGATTTTAAGGCCACATGCATGGCAGGCGCTCATTTTCTCTTCGTTGAGGGGGTTTCTACCCCTAATAACAATTAATTCTTTTAAATCAATTTTTCGTTAGTATTAGATTAGATTAGATTTTGTTTACTAATAATCCCTGTCAAGGAATACCATGCTATAGTCGATTTTTGCAGACCCCCGATCGAATCACAACCACTAGGAGAGGACGATCCTACTTTAAAGAGACAAGCTTTCACGATGCTGAAACACCACTGTTCAGCACTGTTGACTTTCACGATGCTGAAACACCATTGTTCAACACTGTTGATTTTCCCCGATGCTGAAACACCACTGTTCAACATTTTTCATTCTTCCCAAAACACTACAGTCCGCCATCTCCTCACCAAAAGAAAGTTACATCTTGAGGGTGAACAAACCAAGGACCTTGCTGAAGGAAGTAACCCTTTAAACTTACCATATAGTGATTCGGAGCGAGAACATGAGTTAGCAGAGACACAAGGTAATGTACAAGCTGGACAAGTTGCAGACAATTGTTCCAACTTGCCCTCACCAAATCCCCCAGAGGCACACAGTCCATCATTGGAAAAAGCTTCTTCAAGAAAGCCTAAAGCATCTAAGGCACGAAAAATCAATAAACTCCTGCAACAAGTCTATGAAATGGATGTCTTGGAAAGAGTTATTAAAAAGGAAAATACAGACTTGACTGAAAGAAATGTAGAACTGTTCAACATGAACCAAAGCCTCAAATAAAAGCATGATAAGATCAAAGACATGAACAAGGTGTTGATAAGGGAAAACATGAAGCTGTACAGGCAGCTTAGAATTCTGAGGCTAAAATTAAAAGATTCTCGATCACCAACACAGGAGAAAACAGGTTTGGAGACTCTATCCAACTTAGCTATAACCATGGTAGATATACCACAGTCTTCCACACAACAAGTTGAAGTTCGAAGATCTGCACGAAGAGGAGCTGCATCGTCCAAAAGACCTTGAACACTCAGCAGAACATCAAGGTAATCATTTTTGCAAATTTTGAAGTTTTGACTAAGCCACATTTTTGGTGGTTTAGGAAAATAGGACGACTGTTCATTAACCACAAAAATCAGAGATTTCAGTAGTTAAATCACACAGAAGCCTTCTATGTTAACCACCGAAAGCCTGTCACTGCTAGAATGACCAAATTTTTGCAGAGATCGAGGTTTTTCTGATCCAAATCATTTGAAAACACTCATGATGGATGGATGATGAATTATATATTCAGTTTCAAGATCTATTTTTGGTGCATAAGGATTAGAAAGGGTAGCCAAGTTGATTTTGGCACCTATTTTGGTGGAAATAGATGGGATTTGTTTTTTGCACATCTCAACAAATTCGAATTGTATCTCTTGGAAAAGTCATTACTCAGCCTTGGAAGGCTATTCTGCACTACACAATGACTCTACAAGATATGAAGACCATGAAATGTGGGATTGACCTCATTTTAGGGATCATTCCCTATCTTTTGCAAACTAAATTTTGACTTTCTATCTTTAGCATATCTGATCCATGCTTTTAGAATCTCAAAAATGCATTGTAAAGCTATAAAGCTAAATATAGAAGATGAACTAAAGGTTCAATTTTGAGTTCTATATGCTACTGTTTTGTATGAAAGACACTTTATTTAATATATCAGCCTGCAAGCTTCTTTCATTTGTTACTGTCAAAACTTCTTTCATCTTTGTCTATGCTTAGGAGTGGAATTAGTTCTTTTGTCTCTGTTTAATGATCCTATGGTATCTGTCATCTTACTTTTGATTGTTAAGAAAGAATCACAAGCATCTTTGGCTATTTCGTTGACCCATCATATATATGGTTTTATGTATGTTATGGTTAACTGATTAGTTTTCTTATCCATTTGTTATACAAACCTATCTGACAATAGCTCTTGAAGGCCTTGTGTTGCATGAATATAACTAAGACTGTCTTGAGAATACAATCCATAGGTTAAGATATTCATCTTGATCCAAACCCACACCTATTATTGAGAAAATAGTTTCTAAAAAGATTAAGTTACCAGGCATCTCTGACTTACAACCTAGGAGAGTTTCCTAGAGTGATAACAAATTGGCATCGTTGCCGGGGAGAGGAGATCAAAGCTCAGCTTCCTTGGGAGATGACATAGATCCATATTTGATGATAGACAAAGCATGGACATCATTTGGGTTGTAACCATCTATCTGGCGACTCCATTGAAACGAAGTGGCACTAAAAAGAGCTCACACCAGGGCGAACCAAGAAGGCCCACTGGCAGCACTAGTTCCTGACCCTGAGAAGATCATCAGTAAGGGAAAAGTTTTACAAAGACAAGCTTCCAGATCTACAAAGACATAAAATCCATGTATTCAAACCAACACTTCTTCTTTCATATCTAAAGGGCCTCTAGTTAAATCCTCTGCTTCTGAAACTCATAGTTCTCAGGAAATTGAAATTTTATCTGAAATATTGAAGGTAGAGGAACCTTCACTTTCCTCTAATGTTACAGACTCTGTTTTTTAGCATGATATTTCATCCAACCTTAACGAGGTAATTACAGGATCCCCTCAGTAGAAATAAACCTCTTCTTCTTCTTCTTTGAATTCCTCACCCACCAAGCTTACAGAGGGTGTTTTCTATACTCATACTAATCTGCCTATTCTTGAAGATATTCTACATGATCTATCCTCTAAGGGAGAATAAATCTTAGCCTTGTTGCTCGGTCAGTTTTACAAGGCCTCCTATTTTTCAGCCATCTCTGAAAATTTTGCTCAAAGTGAAGTGAGACAACCATTTTATTTAAACTCAGCCATCCCATCTAAACCTTCATCTCCTGGAAATTCTTCTTCTGTATCAACCCCCAAGACTTCCATGGTTGTCCCTTTAACCAATATGGAACATATTTTAGCAAATAGGTATGCCCCACTTGTCTTGCCCAATCCCTTATCTGCTATGCCAACCGAAGATTATCAGAAATATATGCCAAAGTTTATCGGAGCTGGGGATTATACTGTTGAAGAACATATAGAAGATTTTTATGCTTATGCTGAAAATATTAACATTTCAGAAGAAGATGTGTGGACCAAAGTTTTTGTGCAGAGTTTGGATGGACAAGCCCGGAAGTGGTTCAAAGAGATGCCAGCAAATTCAGTCACAGGTATTGAGCAACTAGATGAGGTGTTCTGAAAACATTGGGGAGAAATAAGAGATCTACTATATTACATTTCTGAGTTCAGAAACTTAAGAAGAGAAGATGGGGAGTCAGTCTCAAAATTCATCAAAATATTTAATAGAATGTTTGGCAAGATCATTGCAGAGATCAAACCAAGTGATGCATCGACAAAGATCACATTCTCTGCTGATTTTGATCTAGATTTTTGTCTAATCCTCAGAGAAAGAAGATCAACCACACTTGCTTTAATGCAATATACTGCCCTCAAAGTTGAATCAAATATTATGGCATCTCAGAAGATCAAAGGAAAGGTTGAGAGAAATAAGTCTTATGTTGAGCCCCCTTCTTCTTCTAATAGTAAAATGGAAAAGATGGCCAAGATGTTGGACAACTTGACATCTGAAATGTCAAAATTGAAGATCCAAAATCAGCAACTAGCAAGGACAAAAGAGCCAAATGCTTTTGTCCCTGGAATTTTGAATTCTTTCCCTTACAAAAGGAACAATAAACAAGTCCAGATCCTTTAGAGAGACAAGAATGCAGCTGATGGTCAGAGAATTAGACCCCCTTTCCAAAATGCAATGCTAGAAGAAGAGCAACAGATGCCTCATGATGAAGTTGAAGAAGTAGATGACATAAATTGTTTTGGTGATGAAAATGATTCCTCCTTTTTGACACAAGTAGATTATGAAGAATCCTTGATGGACCAACAAATTCATGAGGCAAGTATTGAAGAATCTGTCTACCTGACAGATGATCAGAAAGGTTATAATTTAAGATCCAAAAATGTTGCCCCTAAACCATTGCTCACTGCTCCTGTGAAGAAGAAAGAAGTTGCTGCCAAGCAACCTGGTGCTCCTATAAAATAGACCTCCACTCCTGCAAAATAGAAGTAGAAGCAATCATATCCCCCAGCCAAGGAGAAAGTCATTCTCAAATCTCCTTCCAATGAGGTAAAAACTTCTGACAAGTCAGCATATTCTTTTAATTTCAAATCAGAAATTTAGAAAGTAAAAATACCTATGCCATTGACCGAACTCATGAAGAATGATATTTTCAAGTCTGCCATCTTGAAGTCCCTTGAACCGAAGACCTCTTCATCTGCTGATTTTGTAAACCTACAAGATGACAAGCCAACAATAACTATAGGGCCTATGATAGAAGACCGAGATGATTCTTGTCCACCATTCTATATATCTCTAAATGTTCGTGATAAGATCCTTCATAACTTCTTGCTTGATTCAGGAGCATCTCATAATCTTATGCCCAAAGCAGTGATGGATGAGCTTGGGCTTGAGTGGCCAAACCATATCATGATCTCTTCTCTTTTGACTCTAGGAAAGTCATATGTGTTGGCCTCATAAAATACCTTATTATAAACCTTGCCCAATTGCCAATGAGAAGCATGGTAATGGATGTGGTGGTTGTTGATATCCCACCCAAGTTCAGACTCCTCTTATCTTGTCCATGGAGCAAAAGGTTAGTAGGTACCTTGCAGATGGATATTTCGTATGCTACGATCCTAGTGTTTGGAGGATATCTAAAAAGACTTTACAGAGAGAATCAACTTGCCTACATCATCAGCAATGCAACAAATTCTGTAAATCAACCTATTTATGTTGTGGATACAGACTTTGGCTCGTGCATTCTTCAAGTAGATGATTCTCAATCATCTCCTTTGCAGCTTGTGAAGCCCACTGAACAACAAACTAAAGATAAGGGTGTTCTAGTTTGGACCATGTATTTTGATGGGGCCAGTACCAAAGATTCAACAGGTGCAGGGGTAGTTTTGATTTCTCCTTCGAAGGAGACTATACATTTGTCTTTTAAGATCGATTTCAAAACTACTAACAATATAGAAGAGTATGAGGCCTTGTTGTTGGGATTAAATTCAGCTAAGAAGATGGGGATAAAAGGGTTAAAGGTGTTCAGAGATGCAGATCTCATCATACAACAAGTAAACAATACTTTCCAAGCAAAGCATGTCAGATTGAAAGCCTACAGGGATGATGTATGGAAAATTAGAGATTCTTTTTCCATTTTTGAGATCTCTTATATACCCAGAGATATGAATCATCTTGTTGAGTCCCTTGCTGTTTCGGCCAACATGTTTATTCCTCCCATGCCCCCCAGGCTCAATTATGAAATCCAAGTCAAATATAGGCCATCTTTGCCCGACAATATTAAATAATGGAAAGTTTTTGAAGATGGTGATGAACTTAATAGATTTCTTCAGGCGGTAGATGAGTTTTCTGTTATACATGTTGACCAGCAGAATCTAAATGTAGAGGAATCCCAGAATCCTAAGCTAAAACAAAAATTGGGTCAGCATGATATTGTTCAGCTACCTAACAATTATATACCTCGGGGTTTGGTACCTCTCAAAAATCTATTTGATCACAATGATGTCCCCTACAAGCTAGATGAAAAGGAGAAAGAGCCTGTTTTTCATGAGCACAACATAGGGAGCGAAAGCCAACCTAAATTCATAAATCTGTCATCTGAATTGACTGCTGATCAAAAGTCTGAATATTGCATCATTTTGAAAGAATTTTCTGATGTTTTTGCTTGGAAATATAGTGATCTGAAGACTTATGACCCTGATATCATTCAACATAAGATCCCTCTTGAAAAGGACACCATCTCTTTCAAGCAAAATCTTAGACCTATTAGTCCTCTTCTTTTGCCTATGGTTGAAAGAGAAATCAAAAAGATTCTTGATGCTAAGATCATAATCCCTTTGAGATACTCTAAATGGATTGCAAATCTAGTAATAATGAGAAATAAAAATGGTGAGGTCAGGTTATGTGTGGAATTTAGAAACCTAAACAGATGCTCTAAGAAAGACAACTATCCCCTACCTAAAATGGAACATTTGCTGCAAATAATTTCAGGGGCTACTGTTATGTCTTTCCTAGATGGTTTTTTCGGCTATAACAAGATTTCTGTCCATCTTGATGACCAAGAGAAGATTGCGTTTACTACTCCTTGGGGTACCTTTATGTATGCCAAAATGCCATTCAGATTAATGAATGTCGGGGCCACATTTCAAAGGGCCATGGACATAGCTTTCGTGGGTGAGAAGGTCAAGTTTGTCCTCATCTATCTTGATGAAATCATAGTTTATTCCAACAATCATGAGGAGCATCTAAAGCATTTAAAAAGAGCGTTTCTGAAGTGCAGGTAGTTTAGAATCTCATTGAATCCCAAAAAGTCCCATTTTGCTCTCAGGAAAGGCAAGCTCTTAGGCCACATTGTCTCAACAAAAGGCGTGAAAATTGATCCGACTTGGGTGGAAGTAATTCAAAGGCTGTCCTTGCCAATATCGAAAAAGGATATTCAATCGCTGCTCGGTAAGATTAATTTTGTTAGAAGATTTGTTCCAAATTTCACCGAGCTAGTAAAACACATAACATGTATGTTGAAAAAGGGGTCTGAGATAAAATGGACAGACAACGCAATAAATTCATTTTAGGATATCAAACAGGCTATCATGGAAACCTCGATTCTGATCAGTCTGGATTACAACAAAAATTTCTACATTTTCTCCTTTTCTTCTTATGACATAGTGGCAACAGTTCTGCTACAGAAAGATGATGACAATATGGATCACCCATTTGCTTTCTTCATCAAAACACTCAGAGATTTTGAACTAAGGTATGATCCTATTGAAAAACAAGCCTATGCTCTCATAAAATCTTTAAAAGCTTTCATAATTTATATCCTCCACTCAAAAGTCATTGCATATGTTCCTTCACCCTCCGTGAAATATGTTTTGACTCAGCCTGATATTGACGGAAAGAGAGCTAAATCGATTGCAAATTTGATCGATTTCAACATTGAAGTGAAGCCCACCAAATTGGTAAAAGGCCAAGGCCTTGCCAAGATTTTAACGGAGGAAAATCATGAGCTGCTGGACATAAATTTCATAGAGGAAAAATTCAACAAATTTGCAGATGGAGCTGGCAGCAGAAGGACAACATAAAAATCAACAGGTGGCAGAGCATTTGTCTTCTTGTGAATGGTACTCAGGTATTATACATTTTTTACAAAAGCTATAGGTTCCTCCTGAACTCAGCATGACTCAAGCCCGAGCCCTTAAGCTCAGAGCCATCACATTTTGCATTTACAATAATCTGTTATATTGGAAAGACCCTGTTGGTTTACTACTTAGATGTTTAGACAAAGAAGAGTCAGTAGAAGTTATACATCAGTTTCATTCAAGTGTTTGTGGAGGTCATCATTACTAGAATACCACAGTTCATAAAATTCTAAGGGCTGGATACTATTGGCCTTTTATTTTCTCAGATATGTGTGCCTTCGTCAAAGATTGTGATAAATGTCAAAGATTCAGAGGAAAACAACAACTAAAATTTTTGCCCCTAAGACCTATAGTAGTGAATGACCCTTTTCAGCAGTGGGGTTTAGATTTTATAGGTGAGATAAATCCTTCGTCTAGTGGTCAACATAAGTGGATCTTAGTAGCCACAGATTATTTTACAAAATGGATAGAGGCAATTCCCACCAAGAATGCCACTCACCAGGTTGTCATGAAGTTTCTTTATGAAAATATCTTGAGCAGATTCGGTTGTCCCAAAAAGTTGGTAACAGATAATGCAACAATGTTCAAAGAAGAGGCATTGGTAGACATGTGTGAATCAATGGGCATCCAGTTGGTACATTCGACCCCCTACTACCCTCAAGGTAATGGCCTGGTCGAATCATCCAATAAGAGATTAATCAAAATCATCAGAAAACTATTAGAGGAGAACAAAAAGAATTGGGATTCTAAACTAAAATTTTCTCTGTGGGTAGACAAAGTAACTATCAAAAAGTCCATAGGAACCTCTCCATTCAAAATGGTCTATGGGACTGATGCCATTTTTCCCGTTCAATTAATTTTACCAGTGGCTAGATTCTTTCAGAAAGAGAAAACTGAGTCAAATGATATGGTAAGAAGAATGCTTGATTTTGTGGAACTGCAGCAGGCCCGCGAATAGTTAGTGGATAGATCAGAGGCTCATCGAAAGAAGATCAAAGATAATTTTGACAGAAAGGCAAAGGTGGATAATTTTTAGGTTGGTGATTGGGTTCTGAAATGGGATGCTCTTAGATAGGATAAAGGCAAACATAACAAGTTCGATTCTTTGTGGACCAACCCTTTCATAATAACTCAAGTACAGCACAACAACACATTCATTCTGCAGAATCTGGGAGGTGAAGAAATGTTTGGTGGCCCAGTCAATGGGTGATTTCTGAAAATCTATTTTGTCTAAGGCTGTGAAGCCTAGTCATTGCATTTTTAGTTTTAGTCTTTATTTTTACAGAATAACTCCATGCCCAATGGAAACACTAGCAGATAGTTTTTAGTTTTCTTTTTCAGTAAAGGCATTGGTTTTGTGGTTCTTGAAGCCTCACAGGGAGGCTTTCATCCCCAATAGGAGCCAATGTTATCTCCTCAAATAAATTAGTGGAGATTTTTTCTTTTTAGGTGATAGATTGTGGTCCAAAATTTATTTCTAAATTTTTGTAGGTAGGTTAGAGAGTCTATTTTCTGTAAATAAACTCAGAAAGAACTTTTGATTTGGTTTGGTCAAGAAAAAGACAAAATCTCAAGTTTCGGTGGTTTAGGCGATCCTGAAATGCGCTCATTAATCACCAAAAGCCTTCGTTCTCGGTAGTTAAGAGGGAAAAGCAAAAGCACGGTTAACTACCGAAAAGATTTCAACGGGAAAAATGAAAAGACCGTGCTTTCGCACGAGCTAGTTGTCAATTGGCGCAATGATGAAAACATAACCGCCGAAAATCCATGGAGGTGGTAAGGTATGCATGTTCTTGTTGTATCTATCCGAGGATTGATACCCTGTTGTCCTTTTAACTGCATTTGTCATTTCAAAATAAAGGATCGGCAAAGACATAAAAACTCATGCGTGTTTCCTGACTAACATAAATGATTAGTCACGTAGCCCCTCACTATCTCCAGTCACGAGGACACAAATCTATTATGACCCCGATTAATCTCTGATTTGATCTCCATTTATTATCAATTCGAATCCAGGAGTCATTGAGACAGTCTTGAGCCCGTGATTTCATCAAGCAAACACATATCCATAGATCATAATCCTATTTTTTGTGGTGATCGCCGAGTGCAGTTAGAGTTCAGCAGATTGTTATCAAGCCAATTGTCATACCAATCAAGCTAGGTCGAGTCATCAGGTAGTTCAAAGCCCATACTATTTCAATTCAATTGTATATCTCACCGAAACTCGAAATTTTCAGCGTGTATTCAGTCAGTCTGTTGCCTAAATTCGGTAGTGATTGAGCTTTGTGATTAGAACTCTGAGTCACCCTGTCCCGTTTGTTTTTCCATGAGTCATACTCTCTGTCATCCTAAATCACAGAGTCTTTGTCTCCCTAACAAAAAGTTTTTCCTAAATCACAGGTACAGTCAGCATTTACTAATGCCGAAAGCAGGTCCAGTTCTAAGGGATGAATTGGATGGAGTTTGGTACCTTGAGGTGCACCTTGAGGTGGCCGAGTTCTTCAAGTAGACTAGAGTCTATACGTATTGTGAAAAACTGGCAGATTTTCATCAACAGGTGTCCGAGACCTTTGTTAGCTCATATGATGGAAGAACAACAACAGTGGGAAAGGAGCAGTTTGTGGTTGATGAGGCAGCCATAGCTGAGTTCACCGGTCTTCCTAGAATAGATGATTGTTGGTTCAAATCAACTGTACCTTCAAACATTGAATTTAGATCCTACCTACAGCCTCTGCACAAAGATCTTACATGGAAAAAAGACATACCAATGTCTTATCTTGAACCTAAGTGGCAATATCTCCTGAAGGAAATCTTTGTCTATATCACCTGTGAAGGTAGATACAACATAGGTATGTTCTACCACTTCAAACTTTTAAATCACTTCACAGTGATATCTCCCATCAATTTACCGTTTTACTTGCACAAAGCCCTCATGAAAATGGCTAGGAAGGTCAAGGCCAAGCCCACTAAGGTGGCAAGTAGATTGTCTCATCAAAGACTCATTACTCTCATTGTCAAAGATTCATTGAAGAAAAGGCAGGTGGATTGGAACTACTTCCTCTTTTGGAACGAATTCTAGACTGATTGGCAACAAAAGGAGAAGGGTTAAAAAGCTGCCACTAAGAAGACCATTACTCCTAAAAGAAGTCATAGAAAAAATAAGGGTATCTCACCACCAAGAGATCAAATAGAATCATCCTCTGTTAAAATAAAAAGAACCAAAAGAAAGTTATAGTTTGAGGGTGAACATACCAAGGACCTTGCTGAAGGAAGTAACCCTTTAAACTTACCATATAGTGACTCGGAGCCAGAACAAGAGTTAGCAGAGACACAAGGTAATGTACAGGCTAGACAAGTTGCAGACGATTGTTCCAACTTGCCCTCACCAACTCCCCCAGAGGCACACAGTCCATCATTGGCAAAAGCTTCTTCAAGAAAGCCTAAAGCATCTAACGCACAAAAAATCAATAAACTCCTGCAACAAGTCTATGAAATGGAAGTCTTGGAAAGAGTTATTAAAAAGGAAAATATAGACTTGATTGAAAGAAATGAAGAATTGTTCAACATGAACCAAAGCCTCAAAGAAAAACATGATAAGATCAAAGACAGGAACATGGTGTTGATAAGGGAAAACATGAAGTTGTACGGGCAACTTACAATTTTGAGGCTGAAATTAAAAGATTCTCGATCGCCAACACAGGAGCAAACAGGTTTGGAGACTCTAGCCAACTTAGCTAAAAACATGGTAGATATACCACAGTCTTCCACACAACAAGTTGAAGTTTGAATATCTGCACGAAGAGGAGCTGCATCATCCAAAAGACCTTGAACACTCAGCAGAACATCAAGGTAATCATTTTTGCAAATTTTGAAGTTTTAACTAAGCCAAGTTTTTGGTGGTTTAGGCGAATAGGACGACTGTTCATTAACCACCGAAAGCAAAGCTTTCGGTAGTTAAATCACCCAGAAGTCTTCTATGTTAACCACCAAAAGCCTGTCACTGCCAGAATGACCGAATTTTTGCACAGATCGAGGTTTTTCTGATCCAAATTTGAAAACAATCATGATGGATGGATGATGAATTATATATTCAGTTTCAAGATCCATTTTTGGTGCATAAGGATTAGAAAGGGTAGCCAAGTTGATTTTGGCAACTATTTTGGTGGAAACAGATGGGATTTGTTTTTTGCATATCTCAACAAATTTGAATTTTATATCTTGGAAAAGTCATTACTCAACCTTGGAAGGCTATTATGCACTACACAATGACTCTACAAGATATGAAGAACATGAAATGTGGGATTGACCTCATTTTGGGGATCATTCCCTATCTTTTGCAAATTGAATTTTGACTTTCTATCTTTAGCATATCTGATCCATGCTTTTAGGATCTCAAAACTGCATTGTAAAGCTATAAATCTAAAGATAGAAGATGAACTAAAGGTTCTGTTTTGAGTTCTATATGCTACTTTTTTGTATGAAAGACACTTTCTTTAATATATCAGCCTGCAAGCTTCTTTCATTTTTTATTGTCAGACCTTCTTTCATCTTTGTCTATGCTTATGAGTGGAATTAGTTCTTTTGTCTCCGTTTAATGATCCTATGGTAACTGTCATCTTACTTTTGATTGTTAAGCAAGAATCACAAGCATATTTGGCTAGTTCATTGACCCATCATATATATGGTTTTATGTATGTTCTGGTTAACTGATTAGTTTTCTTATCCATTTGTTATACAAACCTATATGAAAATAGCTCTTGAAGGCCTTGCGTTGCATGAATATAACTAAGACTGTCTTGAGAATACAATCCATAGGTTAAGATATTCATCTTGATCCAAACCCACACCTATTATTGAGAAAATAGTTTCTAAAAAGATTAAGTTACCAGGCATCTCTGACTTACAGCCTAGGAGAGTTTCCTGGAGTGATAACAACATCACACGCCATACCATTTTTATCTTGAAACATGACATGAACATTTTTACATTCTCCATTTTATATTTCAAGATTGGGATCATTAGTATCCCATTCATTACTATAAATTCCCAAGGTTTTTCCACACATCTTACAAACCACTATTAAAATAGAGGGAACCCAACACCATCAATGAAGAAAACAAAATAAACGACAATTAGAGAGTTTTGACCATATGTCAACTAATTTCTCCCTTTAAAAAAACTTCATTGATGTGCAAGAGAGCAATGTGTCTATGAGAAAAGACCCAGTTTATCCCCCACATATATTCAATAAGGTGTGAGGGATAAACACACCCTCAAAACAAAAATAAAAATCACAAGAAGCGACCTAAAACCCTAGTATCATGCTTATAGCTTAATGTAAAGGTTTTGAGCAAGCACCTTAGGCCTACAAACCAATACCAATATAAAGGGAACCCAACACCATTGATGAGGTTAAAAAACTAAACTACAATGAGAGAGTTGTGATAGCATGTCACCTAAGCTACAATAAGTAAGAAAATAATGAAACTTTTGTGGATAATAAAAGAGAGCATGATATGTCATCATCTTCTCCAACTAACGCCATGCCTCCACTTGGAAATTCTAGACATTTCCATACAAAAAGAGGAGAACTGAGTAGCAACAAAAAACACCATGAATATAGTGCAAAACTTGTAACTAAACCTTCAATGGAAATATTAGGAAAGGAAAACACTATCACAACAATTATTATGTTTTGTGAAGCCCCACGATATGCATTAGATATGTTTAAGATGACCTCCCATACCCATAACACAATGTTAAAAGTCATCTCCAAGAAAAATATCAAATTATGATGTTTTTCTTCATAATCATGGTAGTAAATGGCATATAGAGGATCCTCATATAGCTCTCCATTGACAATGATTTGACAAAAACTCCCCTTCTTAGGGTTCTATCCAATTCTATTATTTCAATCCTTAAATATTATGCTCACCACCCCCATCAATATCTCTTTTGTGTTGCACAAAACTATAGTAGTCAAGATCTTGATCCTCCTAGACTAGATAAAATTTATCCATAACAATCAAAGGGATGCACTCCATAATTGGAGTTACCATGTGAGACCTTCAAATGCCTTGCATACCATTTCTTTCTCTCACCCTTAATACAAGCAAATATAAACTAATGATTCAAATAAATATGAATTCCCAACACCATGTTATACCAGATCTATTGAATCCCGGGAATCAAACTTTTTCGACCCTGGTAACAATACCAATCGTCAACTCCCAAAATTGCACTTTGAAATATGAAGTCCCACATAACAATAAAGGAAAGCTCGATTATACTCAATGGTTCTCACTACCACCAAATTTTCTCAAACAACATAATACTAATATTCCAAAGGGATCATCTACTAATATTCCAAAGGGATCCACAAGGGTAACATTGTTTCCTCCTGCATCCCACACTAAAACCACATACTACTAATATGAAAAAGAGATCATCTACTAATATTCCAAAGGGATCCACAAGGGTAACATTGTTTCCTCGTGCATCCCACACTAAAACCACATACTACTAATATGCCAAAGGGCTCTTAGCAAATGGATCCATTGCCCTCACTATTTCCTCCATCATTTCTACATATTGCATATGAGACATATCATGTTAGTATCTCATCTTTAGTAACTTTTGTATAGGACACTGGTTGTTATTTTAATTAAACTCCAATCCAACTTACATTCCACAAGAAAATATTAGAGGACCAATCTAGAACAATCTGTCATCTTTCTGTTTCTCTTGATCATGGATCTAACTATGAATTTTGGATTTTGTTACTGGCTCGAGTTCTTGCTATGGATTTATCTCTAGTTTCTAGCTATGCTACCATGTAGCAATTCCACAAGAGGATGTGTGAATGACCTCCTTCGACTAGGACCAATTGGTTCCTAGCATGGAAACAATTTTCTTATGTTGCACATGCTTACCAACACTCTATCAATGCAACAAATTCACTTGGATGACCTCTTTAGTGTGCAATCATAAGACCTTGTATAATTGGCTCAAAAATCAATTTTTTTTTCTCAAAAATCATTTTTTTGTTTTTAAATAAATTGTTGTCGTCTCAATTGCGATGATCCCATAAACAATTCTTGCGATGAACTTTCTATACAAATAAAAAAAATTGTATAGCAAGTTTGTCGCAATATACCATGTTTTCATCTCAATTGCGACGACCTTGCGACGAACTTGCTATACAAATCACAAAAAATGTATAGAAAGTTCATCGCAATATACCCTGTGTTCGTCGCTCTTGCGACGAACCCTTCTAAAGATGATTCATCTCAAACTTTGTTACTTTTTTCGATCTTGTGATAATCTTCCTATTGTCAGGTGTGCGATGATATCCCTTTATTGTCTCTCTTGCGATGATATCGTTACATTGTCTCATTTGTGAAGATTTTCATCATTAGTCATGCTTGCGATGATTTCCCTACTTTGTCACGCTTTCGACAATTTCCCTACTTAGTCGTTCTGGCGACAATATTTCTTCTTTGTCACAATTGTGACAACTCCTTACTATCGTCACTCTTGCAACATTAATTTAGGCTCATTGCATGTGCCACTTCACGTGAAGCGACGTTTGGGAGACCCAAGATTCGTCGCAATATCCACGACATAACGTCGCAAGAGCATCGAAATAGCCGTCGCAAAATGGCCCAAAATTTCTAGTGAAGGGAGATGCAACTTCCTCTCAACCTCCTTTATAATTCCCAAGATCACACTAGGGTGCAAGAGAAGAGCATACTTGAGGGTGAAAATTGGTTTCTAGTCCTACTTTAAGTGATTTATGTATGAAATCAATAACCTCAACTTAAAAGTTTACAAGCCAAATAAGCCATCCATGTGGAAACAAAGAAAAAGAGGAGAATATTGGTTCTTTTTACCCCCTAAGTGACTATGTTAGATAAACTTTCATATGGGAAAGGATTCTAAGTGGAGTTTAGTTTCCTTACAAAGTGCATGAAAATAAAAATCTGAAGGCTAGGGGCATTCAAACCATTAAGAAAAACCCTTACAATTTTGAAAAAATGGACTTATGCACAGGTTATAATTCTGAAAGGTGCACAGAGGGCGCACAATGCATAGAATGTCCAGTGTAAAGAGGCATGTGGCATGAACAGTGCACAATGTGCGTGTCTGTGGGTAAGAAAAACCATGCACTTCCTGTCACGCATTGGGGGAGAAATTTCCAAGTGAAATACTCCTTTCTCGACTCTGAATTTTGAATTTGACAGGTTGGGCTAGGCCAGTTTTGGTACCTGCAAGAAAAAACAATCAAAATTAAGTGCACTTTAAGATCAAATAAGGATGAATTTGATATCGATCCCCAATATGTTTTCCAATGTGGTGTGTTGGTTTTGTCACTTGGGTGAGCAAAACAACAACACTTGCATGTCTAGATGAGCCTGCTAGACAAGAAAAAAGTTTTGTGAGTGGGTTAGATAAGACAAACACATGTATAAACAAAGAAATAAACTAAAAAAGATAAGAAATAAATGTTAGAAATCATGAGTAACTTAGAACCATGAAAATCAAACAATGACCAACATAATGTTACCAATGGATCAATAGATTAGTAGGAAAAACACCATAGAGAAAGTTTAGGGACTTATGAGTCCCCTCTTCCTCCTTGGGGGGGATTTTGAGTTCCCTAATTGGGATCTCTTCATACAATGAAAGAAATTGAAAATTGGTGAAGAACAACAATGCCTATTCCCTCAAGAGGTGAGTGGAATGGCCTATTGCAATGGTGCCTGAAGGCTTCCAAGAGAAAAGAGGATTCCCACGGAAGAATTGTTGCAGCATAAAAATACTATGAAGATCTTGGTTTCTTAGCACACCCATGGCTTGTATTTATAACATTCATACATGGAAAAATATAATTGGTTCATAGTGTGCACAAGGGGGATTTTAGGGCACCCTCTAGCCCTTGACCAACCCCCAAGCTAGATTTCGCTCATATATGAGTGTCAAATCTTGTTGGGGGTTAGACCATAAGTGGTTGAGGGGCCGAAAATATCCATAAATGCGTCATTCATAGAAGTGTGTGGATTTTATCGTACATAGTCGTGCACTTTGTGCATTGTGCACTCTGAGGGTTGTGTTGGCCTGTGCATATTGCGCACTGTGCGCGTGCTTCCTTTGGTGAATCTGCACATTTCAATTTTTGACCCATTTTGTATATTTTTTTTTCCTTTTGAATTCATTTTGGTGTTGTAGGTGGGCTAATTGTTGTTTGGCATTGATGTGTTTCTTTAACCATTTGCATGCAATGTTGTGAACAATTTTTTAGTGATAACAGGAACCAAATTCATATCCATATATTTATTTAGTTGCTCCTTTCTTCTCAATGAAAACTCCACCCCAAGAGTTATTATAAGCATTAGTTACTATGATTAATTCTCCCATGCCTTGTGGAAGGGATAATGGAGGGAGTTGATAAACTTTGGATTTGATTTTCTACACAACGTTTGTCATATATTCATTCCAACCTCATGGGTTTTTCTTCAATCTTTGTTGGAGTAGGTACATATCTTCTTCTTGGACTTTGTAGAATGGTCTAATATAGTTCAAGATTCCAAGAAATCTTTGAAGATATGTTTTATCAAGAATATTGTCAGGAAAGTGACAGAAAACTTTCAAAACATGTTCTTGTAGAATTACATGACCTTTATTGATCTTGAAGCCCAAAAATTCAATATCAGTCTTTTCAACTTCTATTTTACTTTTTGAAATAGCAAGGCCATGCTAGAATACTAACTGATATAATTTCTGCAAATAATTTAGATGATATTGCAGGTTACTTGAGAATACCAAAATATCATCCCTATAGACTAATGCCCATGAATAATCTCTGAAGATGTATTCCATTCGCTTTTGGAATTTAGATGGGGTATTTTTGATTTAAAAAGGGAGAATTTCCCATTAGTATTGACCGTGTGGGACAATAAAAGAAGTTTTGTATCTGTCTTTTGATTCTATGCCAATATGATAAAATCCATATTTAATATAAAACTTACTAAATATGGTACATCCTGATATTCTTTGCAACAAACATGATTGGTTAGGGAGAGACTATCTATTTAAAGGTTTATAAGCAACCACCAATCTCGGCTTCCCTCTTTTTATTTCTGAATGTTGATTAACTACAAAATATCTGCATTCCTAAGGACTTTTGGCTAGTTCAATTAGGCATTTTCCTATAATATCGTTAATTTCATTTGTACAAAATTATCTTTTGGAGGGGGTCGTGACTACTGCAGAGGATTTATGTGGTATGGTATTTGACAAGGGATTAAAAGGCAGGGCTACAAAGTATTGTTCTCTATTCTAAAACTCTTTTGAGCTTTATGAAGTACAATTTTTTTCTATTTTAGGAGAAATTTCAGCAAGGGATTTATCTTTGTGGATTTATGCATATGCTATGCATCTTTCCATCATATCCAATTCTACTAAAGGGACTTCATTAGGCCTGGCGTATTTAGGAATGATTTTTCATTTTGGGTTACTTTGGTGTGACAATGGGAATGAGACAATCCTAGCATTTATTGTACATTTAAAAACCATAATTTACAAAATATATGCAAACTAAACTAACTATGGCAATGACCTCAAAACCTAATATACAATCGTCACTGATATTATCTAATCTATTCAAAGAAATTTTATTTTTCTATCCTTCAATGGTAACAGGAAAATATGCTACCTTGCCCAAAAGCTTAACATGACTACCTTCAATTTCAATGCCACAATCATTTGTCTTTTCCCAGTAAAAGGTTGCAATGACATTTCTTTTTTCCAAGTTCATTTGGAAACATGAGTCTATGATGCAGTCTAGTTGATATGGCTTATGCTCAGGAGGGAAGAAAAAAATTTCATATATAGTTTAGGACCATAAAACTATCCCAATGAAGGCTTTGTATGTTATTCTTTTGTTTTTCCTTCATCACCATCCCCATG
>SNQJ01S0144387.1:0-24118 GCA_010110895.2 Picea sitchensis
TGTTTATATTCCTATTCTTCTACCCTTTACAGTCTTCATATACTTGTTTTCATGTGCCTTGTGAAATGTCGGAAAACTAGAAACAAAGTGTAAAGTGTTTTGTTTTGTACATATACTCATTGCTTTGCACTTTATGCGATCTCAACAAATTAGAAGAAAAAGAGAAAAATTGCAATTTCTTGGTAAACTAACTGATATTTTTCCTTGATATTGTTATGTTTCTTTTTTTGTTTGAAATTTTGATTGTTTATTTATGCAGTTGTGTTGAATTTTTTTGCAGGAAACAATAAGGGGCTTAAGGGGTAAACATGCACTTCGAGGAAAATAGTAAAAAAAAACCCTCTTCTTTCATAATATTTTCTATGTATTTTGCATTACCTCACTTGGTTGAATGTTACTTTATTAAATAAGAGGTCATCAATTCAAGTCTTTATTTTCACTAAGTTACTTTTTGAAAAATTTCATGCAACTTTAAGTTATCACACAACTTTATTGTAAAGTGTATTTTACTTATACCATAAAAGTGAATAACTGTAAAGTAACTTTGATGGTTTTTTTTTTTTTTCAGTTACATTTTGCATGCAATTTTAATTTACAAAGTAACTTCATTGTAAAAGTGATTGTCACTTATTTTATAAAAGTGGGTCACTTCATGTAAAAGTAACTTATTTGAAAAAGTGAGTTTGTAGGAAACAATAAAAAAGGAAGGTTTTTTTTTTTTAATCTTATTGTGCATCCATCACCACATGGGCCAATCTATACTTTCCATGTGACACTTTGAGTACCTTTTATGTATCTCTTAAAAAGGCATAACTTTGACATCCAAAGTTTGTTTTTAGTGCCCTTTTTTTGAAACTACCTATTTGTTTTTAGAGATTTTCACCCAGTTAGTCAATTTCTACTTTTGAAGCCATATTGCATGCTTGTTTTAATATAACTAGTCAAAATTATCATATTCTTACCTATTTAAACCACTTCTCATGGAAATATCATATTGAGGATATACCACAAAGTAAAGGAATTTATCGGATTATCTTGGGAATATAAACTAGCCCCACTGATAACTTAAAGAAAGCTAAATGAAATAATAAAAATGACGAAGCACATGGATTAATTGGAATGCCCATATCCAGTCATCTATGATTCAACCTTCAAGAAATTGATGACCCTAATGAATCTTGGGAAAATATGGAAACCATATTTGGTAAACACAATGAGATTCGAGCCCACAAACTTGAAAACCAATTAATTTATTTAAATCCTAGTGATTTCTCTTGCATTGAATATTATCTATATAAGTTCAGAACACTCAAAGTTTTACTTAAAGACTGTAAAATAAAAAATAAGGAGGACCAATGTATATATTCTATTCTTTCTAATCTTGGTAGTGCATTTGTTTTTCTATATCTACTTTTTACTCCACCAAATAAGCTCTAGGGGATGCTTACAAACCACCCTCTCTTGAATATTTTTTTGATTCTTTGATTAGAGAGAAAGATAATCTCTTGCATCTTGGAGTGGTGAGAAATACAAGTACATCTAACAAATCCTTAGTGGGCCAATAGAAGGATAAATCCAAGCACATGAAGAAGAAACATCCTTGCAACAAAAAACAAAACAAGGATCCCAAACCCTCTCAACTAGATTTTACTCCCAATGGTGACAAAGTATCAAAATAAAAAAGTAAGATTGAGAAACATTGATATTTTTGTGGGTGATATGGTTATCTAGAGTTTAAATGTTTTAAGAATATGTAAGCCTTAGAAGCAACAATGAAGAAGCACAACATCAATCTTGATTTTTTTTCTTCTTCTCAAAGACATGAACTTTCCGCTTCTAGTTTTTCCTTCAATACAACATCTACTTCTTATTCTAATGAGTGGCTTATTGATTCTAGATCATCTTAGCGTATGGCTAAGAATAAAACAATTTTTTCTTCTTTTCATGAATGTAATGCCAATCAAATATGTGTTGGTGATGATAGATCTTGTAGTGATGTAGGGTTTGGAACAACTCAGCTAGATGATGGTCATTTTAATAATGTATTATATGTTCCAAATATCTCCTACAACCTTCTATCAATATATCAAATCACTCATTCAGGTAAAGGTAAAACAATAGAGTTTTCACCTCACCAAGTTGTAATCAAGGATTTAAAATATCCTAAGCATGTCTTAGCCATTGGAATTGTTGATGATATTACTAGTATGTATAGATTTGACAACTTTCGGTCATCATATTTTCCATCGATTTTTATTTCTCATAGAGAGGGCTTGAGAAAATTTTGGCATGGGATATTTGGTCATATAAACTACCGCTCATTATAGTGTCTATGTAATTAAAATATGGTGATTGTTCTTCCTCTCATGTCTTGCAAAGATGATGCTTTTGTTGGCTGTGTTCTCTACAAACATCGTCAAGATAGTTTTGAAAAATATGCCTCTTGGCACACCTCAATGCCCTTGCATCTTGTTCATAGTGATTTGTGTGGTTTGCTTCCTTCTTATTATTTCTCTAGGTTCAAGTACTTCTTAACTTTCATTGATGACTTCTCTAGACGCACTTGGATTTATTTCTTAAAACTCAAGAGTGAAGTTTTTTACATGTTTTTGGTCTACAAGGCCCTTGTAGAAAAACAAATTGGACATCAAATATATAGGTTAAGTACAAATAATGGAGGCAGGTAAGTTAACAATAAATTTACAACTTACTACACTACACATGGAATTTGGGTGCAACATACTATTTCCTATACCCCACAAAAAAATGGTGTTTTTGAGAGAAAGAAACACACGTTAAAGGAAAATTATAAGATCCAATCTAAGGGATCAAGTATTCATTGTATGATCACATTATCAAAGTTATATTTTTCCGTATCGACGATCAATTTGCATATATTTTCACAAAGTCTCTTACATAATGATTTTTTTCCAAACTTTAATCTATGCTATAAGTTAATGATTTTTTCATTAAGGGCAGATAGACTCTAATGCTGATCCGGGCAGAAATCGATGTCCACCCTCCTATTCCACTGGCTCAAAACAGGGGCTTCCACCTTGGTAGTTTTTCTATAACGTTTCGAGTCCCAAACTTTCATGGTCGTTTTGAGGCCCTAAACAATGTTTTTTGGGCCTGCCACAATCACACTGAAAGATTTATCCAAAGTGTGACGAAAAAATATGTAGTCCTCATATATACCTTTCAAACAAGCTATCGTGCACCCCAAACAAATATCGTATGCAAAAGTTATGCCCTTGGGAAGTTGACGTACCAACTTACCCCATCCGGGTCCACATGAATTTTGGCGTTTCATCTTCTGGGGTTCGGGTTTTGGATTTTCTTCATGTTAAAAAGGCAACTAGAGCCTCATTGTAATCATCACCATCTTCTTGTGAATGAGAGTAGCCATCACATCTCTTCTCACAGATAAGATTCCACCATTCTAACAAGTCATTCACTATGTAATTTTGCATAAAAATTGTGCATTCTTTATTTCTGTGTTTATTGTAATATCTTTGTATATTTCATTGTTATATATCCTCCTTCATTTCCTTCTCAAAATAATCTAGATCAGTGGTATCAGAGAAGGCTAGTCCTTTTCGTTTCTTAGTGCATGTCCCCAATGAGGTCAGGGTATAGAGAGTTGGGTCTCGAGCTAGTTTCTCTAGTTGTCTCACTAGCCCAAGAAGATTCCCGTGGAGGAAGAGAAGAGGAACAAGGGATCATAATATCCCATCAAGTTGTTGCTTGTGGAATCCCTCGCGTAAAAAAGGAATGATATGTTGGTGAATTTTTCCCAAATCCTTCAACGATTGCCGACAATAACATGCGTGTCTTCGTCAAGAAGTCACTTTGGAGATGCTACCCCATTCAAGGTACAAGTTAATTTTGATATTCCCATATTTGAAGGTAAAATTGTTGTGAATACTTTGGAAAAATTGTAAAATTTTCTAGAATGTTATTTCTTTGTTCACAATTTTTCCAACATAGAAAAGATCACCTTTACACTCCTTAAGGCTCTCGCCAATGTCAAACATTGGTGGGAAAATTACTGGGATAAAATTTCCACATAGGAGTTTGGAATATTTGGGGCCGAGCCCACTTGGGATTTTTTTATGGATGTGGTCAAGGAGCAATATTACCTTGTGGGAAAATATGATGACCAATACATGAGATGGACCATGCTACATAAAAAATGGGACCAAATAGTGTCAGAGTTCATAAATACCTACCATACCTTGCGCACCAAGATGGGTATCAAAGACTATGAGCGACATTTGGTTCTAAAATACTGTGGGGCTCTACACAATTAAATCCAAACTCAAAACAGAGTTTCTGGACATCTCATCACTGGGAGTTTCTTATAGATATGTTGTCAAAATCAAGCAGAAATATAAGCAACAAAATAAGCAGGAATTTGGGTCTACAAATATGCAACAACCAAAGTGTGGTAAAGGCATCCCTAACTCACAGAGTAGTCAACCTCAAGACAACCAATCCAATCAACATGAAAATAAGGGTAATGGGAAGACAAAGAAGGACACTAGGAAGTAGTGTGTCTGCCACGAAATTCCTTGGCACAACACCGATGAATGTTGATCGAAATAGTCATTGGTGGTCAAGCTCAAAGAAATAGAATCAAGCCCCGACTCAGACTCCGATTTAGACAATAATAAAGTGAGAAAGATAATTAATGTAGAACCCACTACTACTGTCGCGATCACCGCAATACTCCAACTAGAAGAACCAAATGATCCTGAGGAGGGGGATCACCTTTTCCATTCACAGATGTGGGTGAAGGGGACCCTGCTGCATTGTATTGTTGATAGCGAAAGCCAAAATAACGTCATCTCAACAGAGGTTGTCAAGTAGTTGGATTTTTCGACAACACCACACCCATAGCCATACAACATCGTATGGATCTACCATGGATGAGATCTTTGTGTCATCTAGTAGTGCCTCCTGTCATGAAAAATCAAGCCCTTCAAATATGAGGTACTATGTGATGTTCCCCCACTAGAAGTCTATGATGTTCTGTTAGGACAACCATATATGTGGAGGCGTCATGTTTGTTTTTAGTCTCAACCTCATAGCATCATTGTTACTCTGGGGGATCATCCCTACAAAATAACAGAGGTAGTTTCGAATACTGTACCGATAAAACAATGCCACAAAGTAATCTCTCATATCGAAAAATTTAGCCTCTTCATTGTTATCCCCCACTTTTAGGGATAACTAGGAGATCATGTCTCGAGGCCCACAGGTCCTAGACATGGAATACCGAGAGTCGAATCGAATTTAGCATGGCCCCAGAGGGCCCATCTTTTCTCCCTTTCAACACCTCTACCTTGCTAGTAGCAACAACATCCATCACCATCGGTTTGGTCTTGTGTCAGGGATGGTTCTTGCTCCATGAGGTAATGAGCCCGGGTATCATGGTATGTGTCACTTTGATCATCAAAACCCTTGAATATGTGCATTTAATTCATTTTTGTTTCTAACAAAAGGTTGGATCTTATACTTGCCCGCTTGACCATGTCTGGGGGGATTGACAGGATGCCCTAGTAAGCCTGTGTCCATAGGTTCTAGTTTTCCAGTAGGGGGATTTCTGAAAAGCCATCGTCTGCTCTTGTCATAGCACCAATTTTTCATCTTGCTTCCCGCTCACCTATCCCATTACACTTTTCCGAGCACTGGGTTGACCTATCATTTGAGGATTGCACCTTACCTAATGGGAAGAAGGGGATAAAGGCCCATAAGGTAAAAGAAAGATGACAAAACATAAAATCCTTAGAGTAAAATCTCGAGATACTTCGCCCAGGGACCCTCGAGAAAGCAATAAAAGGCTTCTCAACAAGAAACAAAAGGGACCCGTAAAATAATAAAACAAGACCTAGTGAAAGGATAGGGGGTCTCATCATGAGACATCCTATTAGGTCCATGGGTACCTAGTAGTATGACATTACCACCAGCTAGTTACTACGCCAGGGTAGTGACCTTTGGTTGCATGGCCAAGGGAAAGGGGGTCTCATCACGATCCAACCTTCTCCTTTCTGTGAAAGTACTTGTGGGTAACACTATCACCACTGGTCACCACGCTAGGGAAGTGTCCCTTGATTAGCCTCTTGAAGAAAAATCAATAAAGAATAAAAGAATGAAGAATAAAGAATAAAAGGCATGAATGGGCTTGGAAAAAATTGCACCTAGGACAGGTGCAGCTCGCCTTCTACAAAGACACCCATAGGTAAATATTTGCACCCTTTGCTCTCATTGCACCCACTTGCTTGGACATCCCTTATCCACATCACCCACTTGCATGGGTCAGATGAGGTCTCTTCCAGAAACTTTCCCCTTCCAGTGGACACTAGCCCAATAGGATGCTCTATCACTTTCTCCAAATTTGTATTGCATGCTTGTATAATGTCTTTGACCTTTTAACTAGGGTAATAGGGGTTTTATGCACATGTTTAATAATATTGATGATGATATGTGATTGACATTGCTATGATCCCTGTGACTTATGAGCCCATAGACGATGTAGTTGTTGATGTGTAGGATCATGCCCGATGGACAGGTACCATGTTGGACTGGTACACATGGGGAGATGATCAGTTCAGACCTCCATGGGGATGAAGAGCCCACCAGATGGATGTTGGGACCCCATCAGGGGGTAGAGATAGGACATAGATGGTCAGATGCTTTGCACCAGAGAAGAGGAGGATGTTCCACCAGAGGCACCCTGACAGAGCTTGACCTAGGGGGGTTGTGCCTTCTCCATTGGAACGTTGACCCTGAAAGGCCCATGACGTCACCCATGATGATCATGACATCATACAACCTTATGGATGTCTTGGGAGACATATTTGGCAGTGTTGGCACGTGTGGAAGGTTGGAGAAGCCTAAGGAGGGCTAACATTTTGCTCCAGGATGTTTCATTTTCCTTGGAAGGGGCTAACGTCACCCTTAAAGGGGCATGGGGTCTCTCTTTAGCTTGATTAGGTTTTAAGTTAAGAATTTAATGTAAAACAATATGATTTTTAGTATTTTGGCCTTGTTGACCTTTTTATGACCTAAAAGTGAAATTAGGTCATGGTACAGTATAAATTGTGGGTTTTTACTCTCATTTTTTCATCATCTCTCACTCACTCATTAGTGAGGTCTGAATTTTGTGCTACACTTGGATTTCTTGGCTGAAATTGTGAGGCACACTTGTTGAAGGAAGTCTTTTATTGGAAATTTTGGCATTTTTGGCATTTATCATGGTGGAAGGTGTTACAACTAGGGTTTGCTACTTGATTTCTTGGTTAAATGTAAGTAAATTTCTGCAAAACTTCTTGAAAGAATGGTTGCAGTGTTATTTCTCTTGCATTTATGGTTATAATTTGCTGATTTAAACCATAGGGGATAGGCACACATAGAGGGTCCTTGTCTCATGTCCCCATCAAGATTTCTAGCCATTTTGTTTGCTGAAGTTAGATAGAGGCTTGCCTTATGAACACTCTTATCTTTCTAGCCCTTGTTGAAGAGGATTGAGCCTTGCCTTAGCAACACTCAAGTCTATCTTCTCCTATGTTAGCCATTTTACTTTTTTGAAGCTAAGAAGGAGAAAACACATCAAGGCCTAGTTCCCCTACACCTTGATGAGCCGATTTTCCCTAAAGTTTGCTTGGTGAAGCCTTGCCATAACAACACGTTTCCTGCAAAACATCTTGTCTTAGTTTTATGCCACCTTTTGAGCTAGCCTTTTTTTTCCATTGAGCTAAGGAAGGAGGAGGGAGCACTGAGGCCTAGTTCCCCTACACCAAAGTGAGCCTCTCTCCCCTAGGTTTTTGTCCTTGAGGCCTTGATATAGAAACACTTCAAGGCTTGACCCTCTTGTCCTTAGTCTTACTATCATATTTGATCCTTTAGCTTTTGCGTCCTCATTTTGACTCCATTAACCCTAGAAACACATTGATCTAAGGCCTAACGTGTGAGTACTTATGATAAAAAACAACTCTTAATACTTTGAACAAAACCCTAACTATTCTAACCCTATGCTAGAATAACCCTACTAACTCATTTATTGTTGTCATCCTTTGCTATTATCATCATTGTGAAACTATCGTTTTACTTACAAGCAATTGAATGGTTGTTAAAAGGCATTACTTGAATGAAGTGTTAATTGCTACATTGAATGCCATACTCTTTCGACATTTATTGAAGAAGTGATATTGTACATCGTTGTTATTATATAAACATTGACTTTGTCAATATTTATTTCTGAATTCCTTATATACCAGATAATCATTGATTATATGAAGTACTAACCAAGCAAGTAAGCTTGCATATATTTCTTGTTGCTTTGTCTCGGGCAGATGCATCTCCTTTTGGTTATACTTTCTATTTATTGGCTATTTAGCTGTACTATATTCTCGGTGGTGACTTGTGAGGGGGAATTTACCTTTTATCTTACAATCCTTTGCCTTCTCAAAACCCCAGGTCACCAGGGACATCTCCCCTGGGCCTTACCTCCCTAAACAGAAAGAACCTTCCTATCAAGGTGACATTGGGTGGGATTGGTTCAAGTTACGCCAGTTTTCCCATTCATATCTATCTTTTATCCTTATGACAAATTGTGTGATAACATTTTGGCACCATTGTCGGGGAACACTAAGTTAAACTTTCCTCAAAGACGACAATTTTCAATAAGCCTTGCCTCTAGACTCTTTATCTTACGAGCTGACTTGGAGACTCCACCTTGGGTGTTTTCCCTTATCTTTTGATAGTTTCAAGAAAATTATCTGGTGACTCCACAAACTACAAGGAGGTACAATAATCCTCCTCTATCCTTCAAAAGAAGGCCTCCCCGAAACTCTCCTATTGTAAAATCACTCTTTGGAGGGAGTCTTCCTTTGAAAACTATGTCTAGCTCAAGAACTTAGACCAATACAATGAACCCACCTAAAAACCAAATACAATGGTCATCTACTCTTTTCAAATCACTAGACATGTCAGCCATACCAGGCTACCCTAGGCAAATGCCACCCAAGTATGAAAAGTGGTTGCCTAAGTTTACCGGTACTGATGAAATTAGTGTCGAAGAGCACATGAGTAATTTTTGGGAATTTTTTCAGCTTCATCCCATTAGTGATGATGTTGAATACTTAGTAATGAAGTTGTTCTCCGCTACACTCCTTGATGCTTCAAGGTGTTGGTACCGAGGCCTTCCCGATGGTGGTATTAAAACCATGGACAAACTAGAAGAATATTTTCTCAAGAGATGGAGTATCAAAGAAGACCCCAACATGCTTCTTACCAGGTTGAAATCCCTTTGGAATCATGAGAATGAATCTATTCAGGAATTCCATACTAGATTTGAAACTTTGTTGCAAAAGATCCCTGCAAGCCATCATCCAAACAGTGATTATCTTGTCCATATTTGTACCAATTATTTTAATGTCCAACTAGGGTATCTTCTCAGGGACAAAAACCCCCAATATATCCAAGAAGCTCAAGAGATGGCTACTAAAATTGAGGGAAACCTCCATTCATATAAGATCGAGCCTTTCAAAAATCCAAGGGGGAAAATGGACATCAAACCAAATATATTCCACAATATCGAACCTACTTCATACCTTTGTGCCAGTATGGAAAAATTACAAGCCTCCATGGATGACATCATAAAAAATCAAGAGATAATGATGAGTAGAATCGTCAACCATGAGAGATCCCAGAGCCAAGCGCCTAGGATCCCGTACAAGGGTCAATTTCAAAAGGGGAACCAATTCTATAAACCAAAGAATGATCAGGAAGTCCCAAACACCTTATCCCCTACAAATGTTGTGGATGAAAACCCTTAGTGTTTGGAATGCAGTGAAGCACATTGGGAGCATGAATGTCCTTACAACAATGATGGCCATCAACAAGTGAACAATATAGGACAGATCATGGGAGGCCCTCAAATAAATATCACCGCCGAAGAGCATCATGAGGGCATGAAAGAAGTAGCCAGGTTGGCTATAATGGCGATAATAAACAACCTAGACCAGGAAACAAAAGAAAAATTGAAGAAACAAGAATTCTAGGTGTATAGAAGAAAGAAGTTGAACCAACCTCCCACTGACCAAACAAAACCCCCACCTTTGGATGTACTTCTTCCTAATACATCCAAAACTAAAAGGGTTAGCTTGAACTTTGACTTTGAAGGGGCACTATCCAAGATGCTTGTAACCATCCCCTTGAAAGAAGCCATCAAGATGCCATCTGTCAAAGAACGATTTGACAACTTTTTCCAAGGATCATATGGACCCATGGACCCTCCTATCATGTTGCAAGTCGATCACTTCAGGGTCCAATATGATGAACATCCTCCTTTCTTCATGACCTTGATAATGAATAGCAAGAGCCTCAATAATTACATGCTGGACTCATAGGTTGGGGCTAACATGATGTCCCTCAAGGTCATGCAATAGATAGGCTTGAAAGTCACACGACCTTACGTAAATGTGTGTGGTTTTCAATCTAAATCCATACACACACATGGGGTGATTGAGAACTTCCAAGTTTTCCTTAAAGAATACCCCGAGAATATCATCCACATGGACATAGTGGTCGTGGATGTCCCAGATGTATGGGGGATGCTATTGTCTAGGAAGTTTGCCTCAAAACTGGGGGGTATTCTTGAGATGGACCTTACTCATGTGAACATACCCTTGAAATATGGAACCATTGGTCGTCTCTCGAATGTACTTGTGACTACAACTCATGTGCAAGAGCTTAGCGATTCTATTAAAGAAAGATTTTGATCATGAATATTCTTCAAATGATACGCCTTCATGAATATTCACCAAATGAATATTCACCAAATGATATACAAAGTCTTCATGAATATTCACCAAATGATATGCCTTTTGCAACAGAGGAAGATTTTGATCATATTCAATGGCCGAAGAAAGAGGAATACTAACAAATCCTAGAAAAATACAAAGACAAGGAAGATGGGACTGTAAAGATACTAAAAAAGGCATAATATGATGTACATATTCGTCCATCCCAGCAGAAAGTGTTTATGGCAGAGTCCCACCCTCCTCCCTCAGCACAATACGCCAGGGTTGTTCAAGGAATAACCAAGTACAAGATCCGAAAGTATAAAGAAGGAGACATAATGTGGATATGGGACACCCAGAAGGGAGAGCCAACCAATGTCAAAAGAAGCACTCAATCATGGCTTGGACCTTTCAAAGTTGGAAGAGAATCAGTCGACGACTCCTATTATTTTTCCACTTTGGAAGGAAGAAGGCGCCCATTACCTATCAGCGGGCAGCTCCTCAAACCCCACCAAGGTGGGGGAACCTGACTTCACAGGTAAGTGCAGGTAAGTAGGTAGGAATTTTTCATTCGTGTATTATACCATTTGCATTGAATGTTATTTTGATTTCATGTTCACACTTATGATTTATTTATTTCAGTCTTATACATATCTATATATGTTGGGGTGGCATTACCACCCAAATCGATTGCTAATGGTTTCTATTGAGATCAAGCAGGTACGCAGGTTATGCAAGAGATGTTGAGGTTCTCATGTGCTCTACGGTGAGAACATGTCCCATAGTTGGAGCTAGATGTTATCCCCCACTTTTAGGGATAACTAGGAGATCATGTCTCGAGGCCCACAGGTCTTAGACATGGAGTACCGAGAGCCAAGTCAACTTTATCATGGCCCTATAGGGCCCATATTTTCTCCCTTTCAACGCCTCTACCTTTCTAGTAGCAGCAACATCCATCACCATTGGCTTGGTATGGTGTTAGATATGGTTCTTTCTCCATGAGGTAATGAGCCCGAGTATCATGGTATGTGTCACTTTGATCATCAAAACCCTTGAATATGTGCATTTAATTCCTTTTGTTTCTAACAAATGCTTGGATCTTATACTTTCCCGCTTGACCATGTTTGGGGGGATTAACAGGATGCTCTAGTAAGCCTGTGTCCGTAGCTTTTTTTCTTTGCCACTGGGGGGATTTCTGAAAAACCATCGTCTGCTCCCATCATAACACCACTTTTTCATCTTGCTTCCTGCTCACCTATCCCATTACACTTGTTCAGGCACTGGGTTGACCTATCATTTGAGGATTTCACCTTACCTAGTGGGAAGAAGGGGCTATAGGCCCAGAAGGTAAAAGAAAGATGGAAAAATATAAAAGCATTAGAGTAAAACCTTGAGATGCTTCGCCCAGGGAGCCCCATAAAGCAATAAAAGGCTTCTCAACAAGAAACAAAAGGGACCCATAAAATAATAAAGAAAGACCTAGTCAGAGGATAGGGGGTCTCATCACGAGACAACCTATTAGGTCCATAGGTACCTAGCAATATGAAATTACCACTAGTTGGTTACCATGCCAGGGTAGTGACCCTTGGTTTCATTGCCAAGGGAAAGGGGGTCTCATCACGAGCCAACCTACTTGTTTATGTGAAAGTACTTGTGGGTAACACTGCCATCACTGGTCACCACGCTAGGGAAGTGTCCCCTGATTAGCCTCTTGAAGAAAAAGCAATAAAGAATAAAATAATGAAGAATAAAGAATAAAAGGCATGAATGGGCTTGGAAAAAATTGCATCCAGGAAAGGTGCAACTCACCTTCTACAAAGGCACCCACAGGTAAAGCTTTTCACCCTCTTCTCTCATTGCACTCACTTTCCTGGACATCGCTTATCCACATCACCCACTTGCATGGCTCATATGAGGTCTCTTCCAAAAACTTTCCTCTTCCAATGGACACTAGCCCAATAGGACACCCTGTCACTTTCTCCAAACTTGTATTGCAATTTTGTATAATGTCTTTGATCTTTTAACTAGGGTAATAGGGGTTTTATGCACATGTTTAATAATATTGATGATGAGATGTGATTGAGATTGCTGATTGATATTGCTATGATCCCTGTGACTTATGAGCCGATGGAGGGCGTAGTTTTTGATGTGCAAGATCATGCCAGACGGATAGGTACCATGTTAGATTGATACACATGGAGAGATGACCAGTTTAGATCTCCATGGGGATGAAGAGCCCACCAGATGTATTCTTGGACCCCATCAGAGAGGAGAGACAAGACATAGATGGTCAGAGGATTTGCACCGAAGAAGAGGAGGACGTTCCACCAGAGGCACCCTGGCAGAGCTTGACCTAGGGGGGTTGTGCCTTCTCCATTGGAACGTTGACCCTGAAAGGCCCAAGACATCACCCATGATGATCATGATGTCATCCAACCTTATGGACGTCTTGGGAGACAGATTTGGCAGTGTTGGATTGTGTGGTAGGTTGGAGAAGCCCAAGGAGGGATAACATTTTTCTCTAGGATGCTGCATTTTCCCTGGAAGGGGATAATGTCACCCTTAAAGGGGCATGACATCTCTCTTTAGCTTGATTAGGTTTCAATTTAAGCATTTAATGTAAAACAATATGATTTTTAGTATTTTGGCCTTGTCAGCCTTTTTATGACCTAAAAGTGAAAATGGGTCATGGTACAGTATAAATTGGGGGTTTTTGCTCTCATTTTTTCATCATCTCTCACTCACTCATTAGTGAGGTCTGAAATTTGCGCTACACTTGGATTTCTTGGCTGAAATTGTGAGGCACACTTGTTGAAGGAAGTCTTTTATTGGCATTTTTGGCATTTATCTTGATGGAAGGTGTTACAACTAGGGTTTGCTACTTGATTTCTTGGTTAAATGTAAGTAAATTTCTGCAAAATTTCTTGGAAGAATGGTTGTAGTGTTATTTCTCTTGAATTTATGGTTATAATTTGTTGATTTAAACCATAGGGGACAAGCACACATAGAAGGTCCTTGTCTTATGTCCCCATCAATATTTCTTGCCATTTTGTTTGCTGAAGTGAGATAGAGCCTTGCCTTAGCAACACTCTTCTCTTTCTAGCCCTTGTTGAAGAGGATTGAACCTTGCCTTAGAAACACTCAAGTCCATCTTCTCCTATGCTAGCCATTTTACTTTTCTCCTATGCTAGCCAATTTAGTTCCCCTACACCTTGATGAGTCAATTTTCCCTAGGGTTTGCTTGGTGAAGCTTTGTCATAGCAACACGTTGCCTGCAAAAACTCTTGTCTTAGTTTTATGCCACCTTTTGAGGTAGCCATTTTTTTCCATTGAGCTAAGGAAGGAGGAGAGAGCACTGAGGCCTAGTTCCCCTACACCAAAGTGATCCTCTCTCCTCTAGGGTTTTGTCCTTGAGGCTTTGCTATAGCAACACTTCAAGGCTTGACCCTCCCATCCTTAGTCTTACTATCATATTTGCTCCTTCAGCTTTTGCGTCCTCCTTTTGACTCCATTAACCCTAGAAACACACTAATTTAAGGCCTAGCGTCAGAGTACTTGTGATAAAAAACAACTCTTAATACTTTGAACAAAACCCTAACTATTCTAACCCTAGCCTAGACTAACCCTACTAACTCATTTGCTGTCATCATCCTTTGATATTATCATCATTGTGCAGCTATCATTTTACTTACGAGTAATTGAATGGTTGTTAAAAGGCATTACCTGAATGAAGTGTTAATTTTTACATTGAATGCCATACTCTTTTAGCATTTATTGAAGAAGTGATATTGTACATCGTTGCAATATCTTTGTATATTTCATTGTTATCTCCATTTTTTTCTCAAAATAATCTGGATCAAATACCTCCTTTGTTCTCCAACTGTGTCACCTTCATAAATCCTTCAATCCTATCTCAATTTTTTTTTAGGGGGTTGTTAAGATATTTAGACACTTAGGAGTTAGTTAATATCAACTTGGTATAATGTATATTTAGGTAAAGTGTGTTTCCTTAGTATGCATTTATAGTTATTAATTCAATAGTCATGATATATTATAGATATAAAGTGATTTTAAAGTCCATATTTTCCTTGATACTAGTGGCTATATTGATATGTGGCTTAACACCTTAGTGGTCCATGATCTCTATTTGAAGAGCATAGAGGGCCATTTGCTAATGATCGATTGTGAGAAATGGTATTTTTTCATAGTATTTCATATGATGGAGCCTATCTAATGGTTTGATATATTCCAATGTAAGTTTCCTCATGGTATAAGCCTCAAGAGTTGGCCTATTGGCTCATTTAGGCCTAGGTGGCCAATTTAGCCCTGGAGTGCATATAGTAGTCCTAATTTGGTATAGAGAGGTAAGTAGGAAGGAGATTATTGTTTCTTAACACTCTTGTTGAGTGCATAGAGACTTTGTAATGCATTTTAACCGTTTATTTGTTGAATAATAGATTGAGTGTGCTTTAGAGTGAGGTTTTTCTCATGGAAGGATTTTCCCTAGGAAATCAATGTGTAATGGTTTGTTATTTCTTTCATTTGTTTTCTGATTATCATCTACAACTATTTTTTTTTTAAATTTTATACACATTATTTTCTCATTAATTAGTGAAAGAAGCATATTCCATACCTCTGCTTCCTTTCAAAAATAAATATATTTAAGGTGTTATTATCTACACAATACATATATCCTAACTCTGTATCTAAATATTAATAACATTAATGGAAATATTTGCATGCTTAAATATTGATACTTAATCCTTCATTCATTCAAATAACGTTTTTAAGACATGAATATAAAAGTATGATAGGGGTAGAGCCCTTATTAGTTCCTATATTTCAAGTTGCAGGGAATCTATGAATTGACTTACCATTTTTCACATAAATTGATGTAGGTATTAAACTTTTATTCTAAGTTTTAACTCAAAAAGATACAATGCATTTTTTCTACACCAATCTACTTGTTGAGTCACCAAAATACCATCTTTTAACATATTTCCTTTTCCACTTTCCATAACCTTGTATTAAGTCCATTTTAATGTTTTATGTGAGATTAGGTTCAAGATATTTTGAAATGCATTTGTTTTAGAATTTTAAGTGAATTTATGATTAAATCTTAGAAAAATAACATGCTTTCACTTATCTTTGAAAGTTGGGTTAGTTTGATGATGATTACAGGTACATTTGGAGTTTGTAACAATGCTTATATTTACCACCTAGCTCCAAATTCGGATTTCTTATTCAACCATTGAAGACTTGATGAGGATTTGGGATGATCGTTCAAGTACCTTGGATGGAGAAGAATCATGAAGTTCTTGATAAACTTTATTATCTAATATCTTAAGAGATTTTGGAGATACTGTTGACTTTCAAATTACTAGAAAATGGTTATAATCACATGCGAGAATTGTGGATTTGAATTTATTAGTTGGTTATCCTATTATCAAAGTAAGATTGTGTATAAATAAGAGCACCTTATACATTCCAAAGGAGAGGACTCTTGGAACATATGTCTAGACGATGATGAATAAATAAAGTTCTTGATATTTCCTTTCACATAGATTGTCATTTCCTAGTTCTATAAATAGTATGCTTTGATTTAGTTCTATGATGTTGTAGTTTAGTTAGCTACCTTGTTCTTGGGAGAATTGAGCTCACTCCAAATAGATCATGGTGGTATTTTATTTCATTTTATGCAAGTGTGTTTTCCTTTTATTAAAACATTGATTCATGGAAAGAAGAAGTGCCTAACACATGTCAAGAGACAACTTGGTGTCGACAGGGTCCTAGTAGCATGATGGTGTTCGAATACATAGTCATTGCTAGAATTGATTAAGCTTGATTTCGATTGATAAAGTGTGGCGTTTTTCATTTCTGCATTTGATTTCATTTATCTTTGTATATTTTCCATAAGAATCTTAGGTAAATGATATTGTAAATAATCTAATTCTGCATATATTGTGCTTGCATTTCAAAGCTTATGAACTCCCAGTGTTGGTACCTAAACTTATACGCCCAAATGATCCTCTATCCATAAGCCTAGATTGATCCATAATCCTTTTTCAAAAACCTAATCATATCTACCAGGTCTAGATTTTTCTAGGTTTTGTTCATCCTCGGTTTGGTTTTCTTTTCTTTAAATCAATTTTATTGTTTTCGTAAGTCATGTTCAAAATGATTACATAGGGTTTATATGGTCACATCATGGATGGTTTGGTTTAATTACCTAATATGTAGGTTTCCCTAAAGTTGTGAGGTAATATATTATTCATTGTAGAAAAGAGTGTAGTTTCAGTAGCGCAAAAATAACATCATTGCTAAAAATGCGCTACAGAAAACGAGTATATTCCAACACCACATTTCAAACTAATTATCAAGGAGTGTTGCTAAAATTGGGTACTTTCTGTAATCATGCTAAATTTTAAATCAAAACATTATCTCATCAAAGTCCATTGGATTCAATACGATATAATCAGAAATCATGAAGAGGACAAGATGGTTCTGATTGGTACATACATGGATCTCATTGATTGTTATGTTTTCATCCATTATTTTTCCACGATTTCAAATATTCAACGCGTTTTATGTTTTATTTTGTTTTTAAGGCTGTTAGCACCAGAAGTCACCTCTAGATTGCGACAGAGTTAAGCCCAATACCCATCAGTTTTATGTCACAGGTTGGTTATAAGAGGGTCAAATGGGCACAATCTCGAGATAATATCGTCTTAACTCAGAAAAACTGGACTGATATGCACAAGCAGGTGAGGTCTTGGTTTAATTTCAATTAGTAGGTTGTATTAAGGGTGAGTAGGAGGAAGACTTTGGCGAGAAAATGTAGAGTTCTACCGAAGACATCAGGTCTTCAAGCAGCCCAGGAGGAAAACTTAAACACAAGATATACTTGAATTCAAATCTCAAAGGAACTGAAAGGAATTATAACAACACTATAATCAAAATTTCATCATAATGCAGTCACAATAATTCAAGTGAATCGATCAATCATGAAATCTTTCAATATTGGAGGTAAACAAGAAGGAGCAAGAAAGCTAAGTGTCATTAAACAAGAAATATCAGATTACAAAGCATAATCAGAGAACCATAGTGTTCATTAAAACTTTACAAATCGAGAGCTTTTCTTTACCATCAACCATAACAAAATATCAAAACTGAGTATTTATACTCATAACAATTCGCCACCATGAGAGAGGTGACCTGGCTATTACATTCAAATATTTACGTCTGTATCTTCTTTTGTCAGATGCGATATTACATCAGTATGGGCTTTGCAGGAGAAGATGTTGACAGGGGAACTTTGGCTGATAGTTTTCCTTCCACGACAAGAATTCTTATGCTTTCCATTTATGTGGTGAAACGAAGCTTCAACCACCTTCCCCATTTTCATTAACTACTTTCATCGGGATCAGAGTGAATCCTGACACCCATGAATGTTCCAGGTGAGCTCACAGATCCTTCGAGTCAACTCTGGCGCCCCGAGGTCATGCATATCCTTCTCTATGACCAAATCGGGCACTTTGATCCTTTGTGCAACTTCTTTTCATCTAACCCTGGGCTGCGACCGTGTGCCTAATTCACAGGGGCTTCGAAATTTCGTGTTTCGCGATCTTGCATTGTGATCCTACCAAAATTTCTCATTTGCGAAAGAGTTATTGTTTATATCGGGCTACACGTATCCCTTTGCATCAGATGACCCTGCTGAAAATCAAGATTTTGGGACCTTGGGCCATCGACATTTCTCACTTCAGTTCCCTGAAACGACTTTCTCCATGTTGATCCTACGCCGCGTGTCTTTCTGGAATGGATGGTCAATATCATTTCGGGACTTCGCATGTCATGAGTCTTCAAGAATCTACCCCCCTACTTTCCCAACTTGCGAAATCGCGAAAAGTTGATCTATCAGTCTAGATCTCTCCTTTGATCAATGACTTTGATCTTATCATGATTTTTCATTTCGCCAATTCTGATGACTTGGTCCTTGAATGCTCCATCTCCTGAAACCACGAAATGTTAGTCTTGCTCCATGTGTCCTTCACTGTATCAACGACTAGGATTGACCTTTCCATTTAGAACCTCTACTTGACGCTAAACTTGGTGCAAATGTATGATCCCGATCACCCAATGGTCGTCGATCCGATCTGCCTGATGGATCTCCACCACATAAAGTTGATCTTGCTCACTCTCTTGATTTGAGTTGATATCAGACTGCTTCAAGTGCTGCACCTGGTTCTCACGAATGCGGCCTGTGTATTTTACTTGATTGACTAGTTGCGGGCTTGGGAAAACAAAAAGAATCAGCGATAGAGGCAAAGAGAGAGAAGTGATTGATTTTATGGAAAACATAAAGGATTATGGCCAATAATTCTCAAGCGATTCAATAAGGAAAAATAGGTTGATTAAACAGATGAAGGCAAACAAAATAAAACTATAAGCTGAGAATAAAAACCTACAATCAGGTCTGCCAACAAAGGAAGAATAGGAAAAATTATAGACCTAGGTGGAAACCACAACCCACAAGACTTTGACAAGTTTATGTGCTAACATTGGCTCCATAGAGGATGACATGCTCCCTAGGAGCTGCCAAGAACGTGTAACTCCGGTGCATTTTCTTTGGGTTATGGAGTCTCCTACTAAAAAACAATCAACATAAATCAGGAACGATATTTACAATCATAAGTGGTACGCCGATCATGACTTTAAACAAAAAACATTTTCAGGAAGTGCCCATTTACTGGGCCACCGAAAACTTGATCACCCTCCAAATTCTGCAATATGTAAGTGTTGTTTGGAAACACTCTAGAAATATTGAAGGGACCTATCCAAAGGGCTTCAAATTTAACATGCTTTCCCTTGTCTTTTTTAGGCACGTCCCATTTGAGTACTAGATCTCCCAATTGGAAGTCCTCCTTTTTTATTTTCTTGTCGAAAATTTGCTTAATTCTATGCTGACAACCATGTGCTCTGTCCATCACCCGCTCTCTAGTCTGTTGGACATCTACCAATTGATGAATTCTTCTAATCATATCGTCAGGCTCTCCTTGGTATTCCTGAAAGAATTTTGACACAGGTAGGGCGAGGTGTGAAGGAAAAATGGCCTCAGTCCCATATACAAGTTGGAAAGGAGAGATACCCAGGGACCTCTTTGTTGTCACTCTATTAGCCCATAGAGAAAATTTGAGCTTTGAGTCCCAGGATTTCTTGTTGTCCTCTGACAGTCTTTTGATGATCTTTATCAGGCTTTTGTTAGAGGACTCTGCCATTCCATTGCCTTGGGGATAGTAGGGGGTAGAGTGAATCAATGCAATTCTGAACTGCTCACAAAAGTTGATCAATGGTTCGGCCTTGAAGGATGCAACATTATTAGTGAAAAATCTGTTTGGACAACCAAACCTTTCCATAATATCTTCAAGAAAACCAATGATTACTTTGTGAGAAGTGCTCCTTGTGGGGATAACTTCTATCCACTTGGTGAAATAATCTTTTTCATTTAAAACCCATTTGTGTTGAGCACTTGAAGTAGGATGAATTTCCCCAATAAAGTCTAGAGCCCACCGTTGAAAGTGTCCTGAAGCTAGTACCGACTTCAATGGCAGGGACTTGAGTTGCTGCTTCCCAGAGAATTTATGACCTTTGATACAAGCCCTGATTTTCACATAGATGTTAGTGAATAGAGTAGGCTAGTAGTACCCAACCCTGAGAATTTGGTAGGCAGTGGTTTTCCAGAAGTGATGTCCCCCACATAGGCCGCTATGGAAATCCAACATGATCTTTTGGGCCTCTGGTGGGTCTAAACATCTCAGAAGCACTCCCAGAGGTTGTTTCCAATACAAGACCCAGTCAATAAGGCAATATCTAATCGCTTTGAGCTTTAAAGCTCTTGCCTTGCTTTTTCCCATACTATCAGGAGGTTGCAACTCTTGCAGAAAATATATAATTTCTTTATACTAGGGGCATTCTGCCAATGGAGGGTCGTCTTGAGGGATTTTATCAAGCACTTTAGCCTGCTAATTCTCTGAGCAAGTGTTGATGAAGTTAACCTTCAAATATTTACAATTAGATTCAACCAACAACTTGGCTAAACCCTGGCCTTTAACTAGATTGGTGGGTTTTATTTCCAGATCAAATTCAAGGATTTTGGCAATCCACTTCCTCCTTCATCCATCTATGTCAGTCTGGATGAGAATGTCCTTCATAGAAGCTGAAGGGACATATGAAATGATTTTTGAATGCAAAACATAGACTCTGAAAGCTTTGAGAGATTTCACCAAGGCATAGGCCTACTTCTCCATGATGTCGTATCTAACCTTTGCATCCCTCAATGCTCTTCTAAAGAATGAAATAGGATGCTCCATTCCT
Source organism: Picea sitchensis (assembly GCA_010110895.2). Taxonomy (NCBI): domain Eukaryota; kingdom Viridiplantae; phylum Streptophyta; class Pinopsida; order Pinales; family Pinaceae; genus Picea; species Picea sitchensis. The sequence continues at coordinate 21,183 of SNQJ01S0144387.1, forward strand.
TCAACGTTTTTCTGCAATAAAACAACTGCCACTGTATCAAAAAAAGAGAAAGAAAAAATCAGAAAATCCTTGGAGTAATCAGGACTGATCAATACAGGTGTCTCATTCAATTCTTTTTTGATTTGGTTGAAGGATTCTCTGGGCTCAGAATTCCATTTTACTTCATTTCCTTTCCTGAGCATGGTGGTGACATGCTTCACCAATTCAAAAAAATTTGAAACAAACCTTCTCAGAAAATTAATTTTGCCTAGGAAAGATTGAACCTTCTTCTTGGACCTAGGAAGTGACAAGGTTTGAATAGCTTCCACCCTGCTTGGATCGATCTTGACCCCCTCGGATGATACAATGTGTCCCAACAATTTTCCTTCCTACATAGAAAATAAAGACTTCTTGGGATTTAGGGAGAGACCAAACCTTCTGCATTTCGAGAAGACCTTTCTTAGATGTTGACAATGTTCTTTATTAGATCTGGAGAAGACTATTATGTCATCCAGATAGATGACCACAAATTTATCTCTTTCTCCAATGAATGCGATGTCCATGGCTTGTTGGAAGGTATCTCCTGCGTTCATCAATCCAAAGGGAATTTTGGCATACATGAATGTTCCCCAAGGAGTAGTGAAGGATGTCTTTTATCTGTCTTCAGGCAGGATAGAGATCTGATTATAGCCCGAAAATCCATCAATCATGGAGATCCTGGATGCCCCTTTCACTCTATGCAACATGTGTTCCATCTTTGGCAAAGGGTAATTGTCCTTCTTGGAGTTTCTATTCATGTTCCTGAAATTGACACAAAGTTTGATCTCTCCACTCTTTTTCCTCACTGGGACCAGGTTGGCCACCCATTCACAATATCTCAAAGGGACAATGATTTGGGCATCCAACAACTTCTTTACCTCTCTCTCCATGATGGGCAATAACATAGGATTTATCTATCTTAACTTCTGCCTAAATGGTTTGGCCTCCTCTTTCAATAGGATCTTATGCTCAATCACGTCTGTGTCGTATGTTCTGAGGTATTCATAGGCCCAAGCAAACACATCAACGAATTCCTTTAATAACTCAGCATACTCGGCCCTCTGCTCCCTTGACAGTCCACTTGACAACTTGACGAATTTTGGATCCTTCTTTGTGCCAATATTGCACTCAGCTACATCAACATCCTCAGTTGGGCCTTTAAACTTTGATGCCACATCGTTCCCATCGAACAATCTTTCTAAAGAAACTAGTCCCTTTGGAATGTGGTTTCTAGGCAGCTAAACAATATGGTGACTATAAATTTTATTTATAAATACATCAGTGCAAGGGTCACCTTCGGGATCATGATCCTGATTAATGTGTAATGCAGAGAACTCATCAATCAACTCAAGAAATATTATGATTTCAAGATCATTCTCGAACACCTTCCAATGATTGATATTATCAGGTACAGAGGGCCTATATCTAATCTCAACATCATACTTGATCTTAGGTGGCAGTGGGACCCTGAACTGTCTCACTAATATGGCCAAAGAATCAACCATAGTATTTTCCTCTCTTCGGATGAATGAAATGTTGAAGGCTGAGAGGAAATTGTCAACCAGATCCCACACTTCATTTCTATATGATCTCAATCGAGGGTGTTTGGCCTGATAATTTTTTTATCTGCTGGACAATCAACTCAACATCTCTAAATACTGCTATTTCTTCAATCCCCATGTCTTTCCCAGCCCTTAAACCCAAAACAAGAGCCTCATACTTTGCCACATTGTTGGTAGCTTCAAATTCAAGTTTATAGGACAAAGGTATGTATTCTTGACAAGGTGACACAAAAAATACCCTGGCACCAACAACTTCCCTAGAAGAGGCTTCGCCAAAGTACATATTTCACACAAAAGTAGTTGGAGGAGGTATTTCAGGAAAATAAATGGGTTTCTTTCTGAATTCAAGAGGAGCTTCAGGAGTATCTTTGAGATGTAACAAACTAGAACCCAAATCAGTGTCGAGTGCAAAGATAGGATGATTGGTGGGGTCTACTTCATCACTAATAATGTAGGCCAATTGAGCTTCTTTGTATAGTCTCCTATTCTCCCCCCCGAACATTGGAATGGTAGCATATGTGAGGTCCATCTGCAAGGTTCCCCCAAGTCTTTTTATCCAATACCTTGATAAGAGCATGCCAAAATTGGGAGGAAGATCAGCCACCACGATATCCATGACCATGCTCTTCATGGGCAGCTGGAACAAGGTCACAACCAGATCTTTGATGACCCCAAGACATTGCACTCTCCTTAAATCAAAAGAATACAAATCATGATAAGCCTTGGTGATTTCCAACCTGAGTTCTTCCATGATAGTTTTTGGCATAATATTATGAGATGCCCCTGAATCCATCAAACAATTATGCAACACCTTATCATGTATGTTCAATGATGTAAGTAAGGGAGGGGATGAATCATCTCTATCTTCTACCATAGGACCTAAAATGACTGCTGGATTTTCATATTGAAGATTTACTGAGTCTGTGGAATGGCAAGATGGCTCAGACTGCAACAACTTAGAGAGGGATTTTTTGAAATCTTCATGCTTGACTAGCTCTGAAAGGGGCACAAGGATTCTAATATTTTGAATTTCGTGCTCAAAGATGAAAGAGGAAAGGGGCTTCTGAACTTCTATCACTTCCGGGACAGGGTCTTTGGGTATCGGTGAGGGGTTCTAAGCTTTCTTTTATTTGTTGTTGTTTGTTGCATCTTTAACAAGCTTCTCAGCTCTAGAAGGTTGATCAGGGACGTCAGACTTCCCTTCTTTCTTCTTAGACCTGAGATTGTATTTATTGGGACTACTATTGGCCTTCTCACCCTTACTTAACTCATTTATTTGATTGTTCATGAGGGATTCCTCCTATGCAGATTGAGTCAAATGGGGAAATGGGGAGGTGTCTCCAAGACAATGGATTT
>SNQJ01S0144388.1:0-19124 GCA_010110895.2 Picea sitchensis
AGACACTGATTTTTTCCCTTTTAGACACATTTGGGTCTTACTTCCAGGGTTACCTTGGTTTTTATGGAATGATGGAGCCTTAAAGGCTATCGGTAATTATCTCGGTAAGTTTATCATGACCGATGAAAGATCTCTTTCGGGTTCTGCAAGAAAGGTTGGAAAGGTGATGGTGGAAATTGATATCCAACAAGGTCTTCCTGCTACTTTAGAAATAGAGTGGCGAGGAAATATTATATTGCAGAGGCTTGACTACCTAGGGATTCCATTCCATTGTAGTTTCTGCAGAAGCATTACAAGGGAAGTTTTTACGTGAAGAGCTGATGGAACCCACCAGAGGATACTATACATAGCCTGACACTTCGATGGCAACGGGTTTCAAAGGTCTTGTTGGCAGTGGTTCGAGCTTTCGGGAGCCTCCCTTGACGGTTTTAGGTAAGCTTCAATCCTATTGCCTGTCTTTCGATCATACTCTGACTTCGGGGGAAAGAGATTTGGTTTTATCATCCCTCTGGCTTAAACAAGTTATAGTTGATATTGTCTCACCACCATTATCTGTTGATGGACACTCGGACAACACTGTTGACATAACTGAAGACTTTGTTTCTCCTTCTAGTTCCCAGACTGTTGTTAAGGTTATGGAACCTTTGGCCCATGTCAACCGACAGGAAGTATCTATTGTTTTATCCACTAACGGCCCCCCTATTGTAGAACCCCCTTCTTCTATTTTGTCAACTTTATCCCCTGGCACTAGTCAACCTGATTTTGATTCACCTTTTTTTCTTCCTGGATTCCGTGAATCGGAAGACAAAGAATCAAATTTGACAGTAGTACTTGATTCACTTATCCCCTTTATTCATGGAAATGAATCCACTATCAAACTGCCTGTCTTTCTTGCTAAACTTGAAAAGATCCCAGAGAGTGCCCTTGGGGATACCAGTGGGAAAAGTACTAAAGGGGGGGTGAATGGGAAAGAGTTTGACTGGTCACGCGGTTTAGGTATTGAGCACTCACGGGTGAAAACTCGGAGTGCTAGAAAAAAAGCTTCTATTGAAAAGGCTATTGAACCTTCTTACCAACCTTTCACTGATGGCGGGCCCCTTAGAGCAATGAAGGCCCTTGCTCGCTCCAAATAATGTTATTATTATCTCTCAATATAAGGGGAACAAGAGGCGTCCTAAAACTAGCCTATGTTCGGGGTTTACTTGATAAAGTGCAGCCAAACATTGTTTTTTTTCAGGAGACGTTAGTACAGGCTGAGAAAGCACGTGCTTTTTTTAATTTACTTAGACCTCGATGGCACTGTTGTGCGGTAAACTCTGTGGGGAAATTTGGGGGTCTATTGGTCTCATGGGACCCGAACTCCTTTGAACTAACGCCCTATCTCACTTGTGGTGGATTGTTATTGACAAGTTTGGATATGCAAAGTAATATACAATTATCCTTTCTAAATATCTATGGCCCGTGCTCGGATTGTAAATTGTTCTGGGAAAGGCTTGAGAAGTCGGGGCTTTTAGCACAAAAGAATTTAGTACTAGCTGGAGATCTCAACTTGACACTGTCTTCAGGGGAGATTTGGGGAGGAATTCATACTTTGGGTACTCTCGCAAGTTTCTTTATCAATTACTTCCAGAGGAATAAACTTATAGATATTGTTCCCAGTACTTTGATGCCAACATGGAGGAATGGCCGTGCTGGTACTAAGGTTATTTCTAAACGTCTTGATCGGGCACTCATATCAAAAGATCTTTTGTCATCAGTTGGAGTGTATAGGGCATGGGTTGAGTTCCCCTATATCTCTTATCACACTTCGATTGTTTTACAGCTTGATTCGACTCTGACTTTCAAATCTTTCCCATTCAAATTTAATCCATTGTGGTCAAAATAAAATCTCTTTGTTGAGTTTGTACAGAAAATTTGGAGAGATCCTAAGTTTCTAGTGGAGAATGGAAGACAAAGGCAACTTGTTTGGAAACTAAAGGAGCTGAAAATTTTAACAAGAGCATGGAAAACTGAGGTAAGGTATCACAAAAGCTCAAGACTATTGGAGTTAGAAAAGGAGATTTCATTTAGATTACAGAATCAAACTGCTGGCATCTTTAATAATTTTGGTGAATAGTCTCTTAATTTACTGGAAGAAGAAAGATCAAAAATTCTTATTGAAAATGAGGAACAATGGCGTCAACGCAGTCGGACCATTTGGTTACAAAGTGGAGATCTTAATACTAGATTCTTTCATAGTTACACGAGTTTTAGGAGGAATAGAAAATATCTTTGGGAACTAAAGGATGAGGAGGGACAGTTACACAGTGGTCAGGATAATTTAAAAAAAGTTGCTTATCATCATTTTAATTTTTTTTTATAAAAATGGGTCGAATCCTCCGGTAAGTAAGCAAGTTCAGATGGTTTCCCATTATAATGAGATGATAAATAATATGAAAGATGAGGTTTTATTCAAACCGGTTGATTTACAGGAACTTCAGAAAGTTTTATATAAGTTCAAAATCGACAAAAGTCCGGGCCCGGATGGCTGGACTGTCGAATTTTTTAAAGGCTTTTTTGATATCGTAGGGGAAGACCTTCTTGGAATGGTGGAGGAGTCTAGGCAAAAAGGGGTTATAGCAGGAGAATTAAACTCTACTTTTATCACCCTTATTCCAAAAGCTAACAAGCCTCATCTCTTTGGAGATTTTCGGCCGATTTCTCTTTGTAACCTATGCTATAAGATTATCTCAAAGGTTATCGCAGATCGCATAAAACCTTTTCTCTCTAGATCACTCTCTGAAGAGCAGTTGGGTTTCCTCCAGGGGAGACAGATACATGATGTTATAGGTACAGTACATGAATGTGTCCACAACATAAAGAAGAAGAAAATAAAAGCAATGGTCCTAAATCTTGATTTACAGAAAGCTTATGATTGTGTTAATTAGGATATGCTGAGACTAATTTTGCTTCAAATTGGTATGGGAGTCAATATGACTAACTGGATTATGAACTGTGTAGTTTCTACTTCTTATTCAGTTCTATTAAATGGTGAAGCTACGGAGTTCTTTAAGAACAACAGGGGACTTCGACAAGGTTGTCCTTTATCCCCCTTACTTTTCATACTAGTCATAGAAGGGTTGAGCCTACTCTAAAAGCTAGTCAGAATGATGGTATATTAACAGGTATTTCAGTTACGAGATCTTTAAAAATTTTACACATTCTTTTTGTTGATGACGTGGTCATTTTAACAAAAGCTACTATGCAGGAGTGGTGGGAGATTGACAAGATTCTGAATTTTTTTTGTTTAACTTCAAGATTACAAATAAATGTGTTAAAATCTACTTTTCATCATGTTGGATTAACTGATCTGGATGTTAATGTTTTAAAAGTTGTTTTCTCGTTTAAATTTATAGCGATGGATATGGGATTCAAATATCTGGGTTTTTATATCAAAGTGGGGGCTCAAGGCTTGGAGGATTGGAGCTAGCTATTAAAAAAATTTGAAAAGAGAATTAATAACTGGTGTTATCGTTGATTGTCATTGGGAGGTCGTTTAACTCTTCTCAAAGCAGTTTTAACCAGTCAGTCGGTTTATTGGCTTTCCATGGCAGTGGTTCCCATTTCGATTATGAACTTGTTGAGAAGAATGATGTACAATTTCTTGTGGAAACAAGATAATGTTTCCCATCATTTACATTTGTGCAAATGGGAGAAGATATATGTTCCAAAATCGATGGGGGGATGGGGCATTCTCAGTATCTTTGACTTCAGCAAAGCATTAGCAACAACTACCCTCTAGAGAGTTCTCTTGGGGAAAGGTATTTGGCATAAGATAATCATGGATAAATATCTTGGAAACATAAATGTTTCTACTTGGCTAAGATCTAATTCCTTCATACAAAACGGAGTTTCAAAAATTTGGAGTGGTTTATTGAAGGTGACTTATCTTATTTTACATGGTATAAGCTGGAATCCGAGATCAAGAGAGTTGGTGGCTTTGGGAAAGGACCGTATTTTGGGGATCAGGGACGGTTCATATTTATCCACTCCATTACAGGCTTCTTTAAAAGAAAGAAATTTGGTAACTTTGGCTCAGGCACGAAATCCATCAAATATAACAATTCTATCAGATTATTGGGTTAAGAGTAATGAACTGGGACTGGAGGAAGACCTAGCATTAGAATGGGATTCATATAGAAAAAACCTCATTGATGTTGAGGTGATCCTACAAGAAGGTTTTGACCAAGTTATGTGGACGGGAGGGGACAACCCTGGAAACCCATCGGCAAGGAATTTTTATTTAAGTATTATTTCATCAAAATGCTTACCCAGTGTGGAGAGATGGAGATTATCAATTTGGAAGTGGAACATTCAGTTAAAAATAAAGCTGTTTATTTGGTTAGTAATTGAAGAAAAAGTACTAACCTGGAATACGTTGCAGATGAAAGGTTGGGAGGGCTCAGGTCGTTGTCCACTTTGTAAAAAGGACTTGGAAACTCCATTACATATTTTCAAACTTTGCCCCTTCACTCTAATAGTTTGGAAATTTTTAAAACAGATCTTAATCCTTGATGGCGAATGGACAGGAAATTCCCTCTTGGATTGTTTGAAAAACTGGTATATGAATAAGAGGGTACCTACAGTGATTGCAACATATGTTATTTGGTTTACTTGGCTCTAACGCAATAGGGAAATATTTGAAGAAACTACCCCCTCTATGCACTCGATTATCTACAATATCCTGGCACACATTACTTATTCTAGCAGAAAGGTAAAGTCACGAACTCCAAAATCTATTTGGATACATCAAAGTCAGAATTATGCCCTGGTTCGATGGAGCAATTGCAAAAGATGGTGATAAGAGTGGGGCAGGAAGAATCATAAAAACCTGGGATTCAACTGTTTATAAATGGACTTTCTTCTATGGTAAAGGTACAAATATGAGGGCGGAGCTCTTGGGAGCATGGGTTACCTTAATGTTAGCAAATCATTTGGAAATTCCACCTATCCATGTTATGGGCGACTCAAAAGTTGTTATAGACTGGCTCAATGACAAGGGCAGATTGATGGTGACCTCCATAGAAGGATGGAAGAAAATAACGAAAATACTTCTTCAGTAATTCCAATCTATTGTTTTTCAGCATATCTTTAGAGTTTTTAATTTTGATGCAGATTTTCTTTCTAAGCAGGCTATGATTGAACTTGAAGGATTGGTCACTCATTATAAATGGACAAATGGAGAAGAAGGCCTGAGAAGACAGTTAAAGATTCATTGAAGAATCTGTTTTATAGAAGCAGATATTGAAAGATGAATATGTTTCTTCGGGCTTTTTTGTTTATATATTCGGTTTATATTTCCTAGTTCATATCAGATTGTGGCAGTTGTATTGGAACATATTTTGAACTATTATTTTTTGTAAGTTTTTGAACTGTGCTGAATGCCAGTTTTATCTTTTTTTGGAAGTAATTGAGGATTTAGAGAATCCTGTAAATGTACTGGAAGATGAAAAAATTATATGTCTAATATAATTTGAGCAAATTTTTTCCCTGGAAAAAAAGTAAGCGGTGTTCTTAAAACAATTGACATAAGTTTGAGTAAATAAGTGGTGTGCTTACCATTCCTTTGATTGTGAGTGATATTTCATTCTTCAGATATAAAAATAGACATCTATGGACATAAATAAATGTTGAGATTTTTTTATTTTTTTTACAAGAACACTCATTTCTTTGATTTTTGATTGGGACGAGATGTTTTGTTTTCCCATTTTTAATGGAAAACAATTGACATAAGTTTGAGTAAGTAAGTGGTGTTCTTACCATTCCTTTGATTATGAGTGATATTTTATTTTTGATATATAAAAATAGGCATCTATAGACATAAATAAATGTTGAGATTACTCATTTGTTTTTATTGGCATAAGTTTGATTGGTTATGATTCATTACTTTTTGTTGTTCCATTTTATGTGGAAAATAATTGGCATATGTTTGATTAGGTAAGTGGTGTTTTTGTAATTCCTTTGATTGTGAGTGATCACAAAAATTTTTGTTGTTCCATTCTTCATACATAAAAGTAGACATCTATGGCCATAAATAAATGTTGAAACCATTCATTTCTTTGGATTGGAATGGGACATTTTGTTGTCTCACTCTTTATGGAAAACAATTGGCATAAGTTTGAGTAGGTAAGTGGTGTTCTTACAATTCCTTTCATTGTGAGTGATCACAAGAAATTTTGTTGTTCCATTCTTCATACACAAAAGTAGGCATTTATGGCCATAAATAAATGTTGAGAGCACTCATTTCCTTTGATTGGGATAAGAAGTTTTGTTGTCCAACTCTTCATGAAAAACAATTGACATAAGTTTGAGTAGGTAAGTGTTCTTACAATTCCTTTGATTGTGAGTAGCCACAAGACTTTTTGTTGTTCCATTCTTCATACACAAAAGTAGGCATCTATGGCCATTAATAAATTTTGTCATAACATCACATCTTTAGATCTATGGCCATTAATAAATGTTGTCATAGCATCACATCTTTAGATGCCATAATAATCTATATTGGGAGAATTTTTTAGGTAAGTGGTGTTCTTACAATTATAGTTTGAATAAAGTTTTAAATTAAGTTTTGTTTTTACAATTATAGTTTGAATAAATAGATTTTTTTTTTAAATAACAATTTTAATATTTTTATTATTATTATATTCATAATTAAAATTTGAATAAATACATTTTTTTAGATAAGAATTTTATTTTTTTATTATTATATTCATATTATGTTAAATGCGTTGATTTTAAAATTTTAAAAATTAATATTCACAATACAGTATTAGTTTTATTTTATTTTATTGTAACATTTTAATATTTAAAAAACTAGTTTACATGATAAAATATTAATGTTTATACAATTAGAATTTGGATACATACTTAGTTTGTGTTTATACAATTAGAGTTTGAATGTATAATTGGTTTTTTTGACAAAGACTTGATATATTTTTTAGTTGATGGCATTTTTAAGGGTATGGCATCTTTCAAAATTGTTGTTTGTTAGTCGTCTCTTGTAACTCGCCACATGTACCTTCTGTGCAAGTGATTGCACATTACTATGTGTTAACCATAATATGGATGTTCTAATCCTCCTATTCTCTACTTTTTTTTATCTCATCAAATTTGCTTACATTTACTATCTGATTTGTCTATCTTCTCTAAGAATACAACTTCCATAGGCAAGCAAATCCAATTTCACTTCAACCTTCAAGATTAATATTTTAAAAAATAATCTTCACAATAGAGTATTAGTTTTTGTATTGAAACACTTTAGTATTTTAAAAACTAGTTTGCATGACAAAATATTAATGTTTATACAATTAGAATTTGGATACATACTTGGCTTATGTTTATACAATTAGAGTTTAGATGTATAATTGTTTTTTTTTTACAAAGACTTTGACATAATTTTATGTTGAAGTCATTTTTAAGGGTACGACGTCTTTCAAAATTGTTGTTTGATAGTAGTCTCTTGCAACTCGCCACTTGTACCTTCTCTACAAGTGATTGCACATTACTACGTGTTAACCATAATATGGATGTTCTAATCCTCCTATCCCGTAATTTTTTTTATTTGATTAAATTTGCTTACATTTCCTATCTGATTTACCTATCGTCTATAAAAATACAACTTGCAGAGGCAAGCAAATCCAATTTCACTTCAACCTCCAAGATTACAATGTTTTTAAACTTGGTTATGAATAGTGGATTGCAATGAATGAAGAGCATACCTTGGCAAGTAGCTTAGCCTTAATTCATTGATAAAGTTCATTGATTTGCTTTAGGATGCCATGGACAACAGCAGTTACATTTTAGATTAGAATCTACTTTGATAGTTTTGAATGAGATGTTTCTTCAAGATTCATTTGATATGTTCATGTCTTGGGAGGATGATAATGGGTTTCATCTCTATCCTCCTCCCCTATGAATCGTTACAGACCTTCTATTAAGTGTTTTCTTATGTATTCCATTAAACCATTGCATCTTCATCCACCAACTTGTCATCTCCTTGAATTCCATTAATGTTTTTCTACACTTATACTAATTTATATGTACTTGTTGTGATTCAACGATGTACTGATCTTTTTCTAAGGCCCCTAATAGATAACTATTCTCCTCTATAATCCTACAATGGCTATCAATTGGGATGCCATTTCCACAAACAACAAGCTCATGAATGTTGTACCCTACCATAGTGCAAGCCTCCATTTATTCTCGGAAAGTAATAGTGGAATCAACAAATTCATTCTCAATATTTCTTTCACCATCCATTGTAAGTACTCAAGATTGGAAGATCACATGAATTTAGGCCATGTTTTCCAATCATCCACTCGAGCACTTATTGCACACTCTTTTATCATAGTAGATTTGTCAATGTCTCCAATGTTTCCCTATCCAAATTAATTGTTTAAGTATTAATTCTAGCAATCAAAATGCCCAAAATATGGGCATTTATGTCATCCCCGCTGCTTAATTTTATGTCTGTGAAATTATGTCTGTGAAATTGGCCATCTAAGAGATTTCAACCATCATTATAGAGATTCCAAGGGTGATATGAAGGGAGGATCACCCTGGTATGTGCCAAGGAGTGAGGGGAATTGAAATATCCCTAGACCCATTTCCATCACTGGTGAGATGTCTAATTGTTCCCCAATGAGGGGGAGGATATTATCCAAATTCATGGTGGGGCGGGGTTCATAATGTCTTAATTGATCGACCGTAATGAATTTCCCATTGTGGGGGAATATCATGGTATGAAACATAAATGAGGCCATTGCCTTCATCATGTCCAAGTAACTATGTCCAAGTAAGATGTTGTAGTCCAATAGGGCATCAATGACCTTGATTTCAATCAATACCATTTTTTTTCGCTAGCGATACAAGGATGTTTTGAAACAAACCCTCGAGTTGGGATGGGAGGCCATCATAAGCTTGAACGGTAATAGCATAAGGGGTTAGCTCAGAGGAGTCGAGATTCTACTTGATGCTTTTGGACATGGTGCATGTGGATGCTCCTTCATCGACAATACAACTATGAACAATGATATTTCAAATTGTAACTGGGATTTGGAAAGAAACCAAGGGAGCCAAGGTTTATAGTTATCCAAATCGAAAGCAATGAGGCACTATTAAGAAAGGTTGACTACCCCCAATGTGGATAGCGAAAATTTCCTTTGTGAAGGATAGGCTTGCAATACCTTAATTACAGACATGACTACGAGAGATTTAGCCAATTCATCCACAATACTATAGTTATGTGTTTCCCTAGCATCTGGGTTATGAGAAGTACATCATAGAGGTGCTCTTGGTACATGTGGGGTAGGGTCACCACTGGGAAGCAGGATCATCAAAGGGGTACTTGACATAATTGGGGTGCATCTAATGTGGTCAAAGTAGATTCTAGAGGCATTTTCTATTGATGACCATGAGCCTAGAGAAGAATGTATTTAGATGCCATGAGAATGATATGGGTTGAAGAATTTCAAGGTTGAGCTTGTCTCAGGTTGGGGTATCATCCCATCTACTAGGTGGAAGACCCAGGTTCTTGTTGCGTAGAAACCATTCCTTGATGAGGGAATGGGTTGTATAAAAATTTTGGTGGTGGTGGTTGAGAGAAGGTCTGAAGAATTTGTGGGGCACCATTTGGGGAAAGGGAGCCTTGGGTATTTAGAAATTCCTTCATCCTTTTGAAATTGGTGATTTGGGGGCAGTGGTGGGTATAAATTCCATACTCACCACATAATGCATAGGGGAAGTTGGTTTTGAGTTTATTTTTATTCCCTTTTCATTGCTATCCATTGGTGTTGCTAGTATTCTGGTTTTGATTACCAGCATTAGGATTTCCCCCTACTGGAGGGTTGTGTTATTTTGGTTTGTCCCGCTATCCCAAATTGGCATTGGATTTGTTTTTTCCCTTTTTCTTTGAGTTTTTATACTAGGTGGAAGGGTTAACCATATTTAGTTGTTCAAATTATTGAACTTGTTATATTGGCGAAAGTTGGACAAAGTTGACACTAGCCCATTGTTTCCCTTATTGTGGCATAGCATTAGGTGGTGGGGGACCACGAAAAGAATAATATGGGTTACTCTTTTGTGGAGGTCCATATGGGTTGTATTATATTGAGGGTCCTCCACCACAACTTGGGTTGCATGAAGGCCCCTGTGTATTCTCATGAATTTGCATACCTAGTTGGGGTAAAGGATTCATGGGATACATGAGGTTGTCCCCCCCCCCTCTCATTGTTGGAGGAGGAGGGGCAAGGAATGAATGATTGGGTGCATAATGTGTGCAAATAGTAGGGGGGTATCATGGTGCTCCTCCATATGGGTTTGTATATTGATTGGTGTCATAAGAAGGCATAACAATACCATAGGGGTTGAGGTGGGTCATGGACCTAATTGGTCCATTCGTTGAATGAGATGCTCTAGGTGTTTCTTGACCAAATGGTAGGGGTCAAGGATCATCGGGGAGAAATGTATAAAGGTGTCCAAATTGTGAATAGATTAAATCAAAGTGTTGGAATTTGTTTATTTCCTCTTCTTTTGTTTTTGGCATGGTAGTGGCCACATATTTTGCAATGAGGGGAATTAGGGATTTGAGGAACCAATATAGGTGCAGTTATGAGGTGAGTTTCAATTTTACATAGGCTTCTTCTTCAATGTCGTTCATGGATGTGATATGTGATATGAGTGGAATTTGTTTGGTGAAAATCCGAGAGGATTTCCAAGTGAGTGTCATGGTGTACTGGTAACTTAAAAAATTCTAAGAAAGACTTGGCTAAAGATGTGAAGGTCACATGGGACCCTGCTTTTTCATCCATGCACCATTTTGTGGAGAGATTGATTAAGTTTGGTTGAAATAAATATAGGTAGATGGAATCATTAGTGATGTTGTTGGATGAGCACCATAAGTGAAATTCCATGACATGGTTGATCATGTCTTTTCATGGTTTCTCGTCAAACTTAGGAATGTATGATGGGATTTTTTTGACATGTTTGTCTAAGAAACATCATGTAAAATTGGGTCATTAGTGAGCTTCATTAAATGTGGAATATTTAACGAGGCCAAATATGGTGGGTTCTATGGTCCTGCCATTGTTTTTGGTGGTCAATATTTGGTTCTTGAGGAGGAAGGGCTACTGTAAGGGTTGTTGGGGGCAGGTGCACCTTCAAGGTGGAATCAAACAAGGTTAAACCAAACATCATTGCACTCAAAGGTGAGTGGGTATGTTGAACCAACGAGGCGGCAATATCAAGACTACCTCCCAACACTAATGGGAGGCCAAGAAAGCATATAGAATGTTGCGGAGATAGTGGGTCCCTTATGGATTTGTACTAGAAAAAGTGTGTGTTATTTTTTTAAGTGAAAGGATAGATAAAAATTATTTTCAACAAAAATGAAGATGGTCTATTTTAACAAAGAACAAAGTTGCATATTGTTAGTGGAAAATTGATACAACATACATTAATCAATTTTTAGAGTAAAGTGTTTTTTTGGGTAGGGTGGGATATTTTCCACGTGGGGGAATAAAAAATAAAAATCACATCTCCTAATGACCTAGCATCCTTCCTCTCAATGTCACTGGGCCTTCCAAAAGCTCTCAACAATGGGGTATGAACCCACTAGAAGAGAGGATAGTGAAGGTATGAAAGATCAATTATAATGAGGGATATAGGGTGCATATCTCAAAATAATTGGCGGTATTTTCCAATGGCCATTCAAAATATGACCTGGGTGCAATTGCAGCCCAAAACTGCCACCTTTGTAGAAAAATCATAGTTTGTAGCCACTAGGTTACCTTCTTCAAGTGAAAAATGGGGATCTCAGCCTCAAATGGAAGTCACAAGATGGCATACCTCATAAGAGATGGGCGGCTCAAGAAGGATCATGTTGAACAACCGGACCTAAGATTCACCCCTTCATGGGTATCTCACTCCCTTAAGGTGTAGGAATACTTGAGTTGAAGGATTTGAAGCTCCCTAAGCAATATACTACTAAGTTTCTAATGAAAAGTGATAATGATTTTTTTTTTATACCTACCCCCAAAATCCCAACCTGAACTAAAATTTGTTTTGTGACCTCTCGAGGAGGATTTTAGTAGGTTCTTAGGGTTGTGTTTTAATTTTTTGGGGGGATTGTGGTCATGGACCAATCCTGTTGCTTAACGATGTGTTGAAGGATCTTTGATAACACTTAAGTCCTTTTGATCCTCCTAGATCACTTGTGGGCATAATGAGGATAACATACTTTGAATAAATTGAGTTGTGGATTCCTTAATGTGTGTGAGTATGAATGTGTGAAAGTGTGCAAAAAATATGTTTATGAGCGAATTTTCAACATGTGGACATTGTGGGGTCCATTACTGATGACCTATAAGGTCAAATATCTCCCAAGAATACCCTCTTTGGTGTTAAACCTCTCTAAACACCACCAACAACATGATGACAACTCTCAACTTCGCACTTGCCTGTCTGGAATAGTCCCCAGCTTAAGCCCGGTCGCTTACTAATCTTGCACCAATCTAATTTTGTGGAACTGGGTGCTAGTCCGAGAGCTTATACCCTATCCCCTTGAAACTACACTCATTCATATGAACNGGGGGGGGGGCGATGTCTTGATCTGAATCTCTAGGAAATGGGTACTCGCAATGACATGATGTCGACACGCATCCTTGAGTTATAGAACATGTTGAAATTACTGGAGGTTCAGGAAGTATTAAACCCTTATCTCTTTTCTTGTGCGCAATTTATAAGAACTGTCGATATCACTTTTGATCATACCACTGGATCTCATCTTCTCACGATAGTGTCGAAGGTCAAATCATTGTTGATACTAAATTTGATCAATAGTTTATGTAGGACTTGATTTGACGGTCAATCTGGAAGGTCCTTCGGTCCCAATCTAATTGTGACCCTTCAATGTCAAAGACAAATAAATCGTTGGAAAGTGATACCCGAGAGGATGTGGGCCATCGATCAAGGTTCTTCGGTCAATCCTGAGTGTCCATGCCAATAAAACAAAACACGAGAAATTTAACAGTGTGTGGTTCAATCCTGGAACCACTCTACGCACAATCCTCTCTTCTGCAACCAAAGAACCTCACCACTCTATCCAAACAATGTATACACATAATTTAACAAAGAAAATTCAAAAGAAAAAAAAATTCCATGGAGTCTAATATTTATTTAAATCATTTGAAGGAATAATATTACAATAGGGATGCACTATTCCTTCTCAGTCTCTTGGACCTTTATAATCCACACTTCCACACACTCAATCTCACACACTCCTAAACTGCAACTCGTAGAAAACATTCAATATATCTTGATCCCTTGGATAGCTCACATCCCATCAAAAATATCGAGTTATCTAAACAAAATCCCAATCTGTAAATTGTTCCTAAACTCTAGTAACAACTTGATACCTAGCAACAAACTCAACAAAAATGTCTTCTAGAGACAATTTTGTAATTATTACAAATATAATAAAAGAAATTAGGGAACCAACTCCCTTGGTAAATGGTTTTGACCCTTAAGGTCAATTGTAGAACTTGTTGTCAGATGCTCCTGCATTAGAATCTCGGGGAAGAAAAGAACTGTTCAGCGGGTCTTCAAGGTCTACTTTGTACTTGGAAATTTCTATTGATATCATCTAAGTAGCATCCTCTATTGGTTGACCCTTCCATTTGACTAAATACTGTAAGCTGTCCTTGCCTTTGGTTTTCTTTGTCACTCTATGATCCAGTACTGCTTCAATCTCTTTTTGCATTGCCCTGGGTAGTTTTCCTGTCCAACCAATGGTCTGATATTCACTACTTATAGGTTCATCTGTTGAAACTCCTTCTGTCTCCTTGAAGGGATACAAATCTGCAACATTAAATATTGGAGAAATTCCAACACCACTTGGAAGTTCTATCCAATATTCATTAGAAGAAAATTTCCTTAAAATATTACATGGCCCATTTCTTTTAAGTTTTAGTTTATTATAGGTCCCTACAGGAAACCTCTTTTTCCTCAAGTATGCCATGACCAGTTCACCAACGTCAAAATCCAGTGGTATTCTTCGCATTTATTCCCTCTGCTTATATTGGTGGTTTCTTTCTTTCAACTTCTACTTGACCCTTTCTTGTAATTTCTGCATACTCACTGCAAAATCCTCACCATCAACACTCCTCAATTTGTGTTTTCCTAAATTTCTTAATTCATACACTCCTCTTCGATGCATTCCATACAAGATTTGGAATGGACTCATCCCAGTGCTTCTATTCGGTGAGTCATTATATGAAAACTCATCTTGAGCAAGCATCTGATCCCATTGCTTGGGGTTCACATTTACAAAGCTCCTCAAAATGTTTCCCAGTATTATGTTTACCACTTCTGTTTGCCCATTAGTTTGTGGGTGATAGGCTGAGCTAAAACTGAGATTAGTACCAAGCTTCTTCCACAAGGTTCTCCAAAAGTGTCCCACAAATCTAATTAATTTATCTGAAACTATACTTTTGGGTAAACCATGCAATCTTACCACCTCTCTAAAGAACATATTGGAAATATTTGTAGCATCATTGGTTTTTTTACAAGCAATAAAATGTGCCATCTTATAGAATCTATCAACCACAACATGAATTGAATCATTACCTCTTTGTGTTCTTGGAAATCCCAACACAAAGTCCATACTAATTTCATCCCATGGCCTGTTAGGAATGGGTAGTCACTGATACAGTCTTGTATTATGACTCCTCCCTTTAGGATGTTGACAAATTCTTCACTTTTTCACAAACTTCTTCACTTTATTCTATATACCAGGCCAAAAATAAAAAACATTTACCTGAGAAAAAGTTTTATCCTGGCCAAAATGTCCTGAAAGTCCTCCATTGTGCTTTTCTTTGATCAGGTTCTCCCTCATTGAACAGTTGGATATGAACAACTTACTGTTCTTGAACAACAATCCTTCTTGTAGCATATAGTCTAACCATTGACTCCTATTTCTAGAAATTGGATTTTCACAAGCTGCATAAGCATATTTGAAATTTGCATCATCTCAATAGATTTCCTTTAAACCATCAAATCCTAAAGTGCTAACTTGAAATTCTTGCAAAATTGTATTAATTCTACTCAATGCATCATCAACTTTATTTTCCTTAGCACTTGTGTGTTTAATCAAAAAGGTAAAATTCTAGAAAAATTCAACCCACTTAGCATGTCTTTCATTCATTTTTGGTTGACTACTTATAAATTGTAATGCATGATTTCCAGTGTAAAGAAAAAACTCTTTGGGAATGAGGCAATGTCTACTTTTCTTCAGTGCTTGCACAATTGCATAAAACTCCTTATCATAAGATGAATATTTTTGTTTAGCCTCATTCAAATTCTCACTAAAATATGCAATTGGTCTTTGTTCCTGGCTCAGTACAACTCCTATTGCAGTCCCACTGGCATTAGTCTCAACTTGGAAAGACTTATCAAAGTATGGAAAAGCCAACACATGTTGTTCAATGATATTTTTCTTCAAAATTTGAAGGTTTTGATCAACTGCGACTGTCCACTTGAATGGTTATTTGTTTTCTTTGGCAATATCAATAATTGGAGCACATAACTAATTGAATTTTTTGATAAATTTACTATAAAAGTTTTCAAAACCATGGAAACTCCTTACCTCCTCTACATTTCTAGGAGTAGGCCAACTTACTATTGCTTGAAGCTTCTTTGTTTCCATCTTCAATCCTTCTTCGGATACTACAAATCCCAAATATATCATCTCATTCTCAACAAAACTGCATTTCATTAGATTTATCAACAACTTTTCTTTTTTCATAGTATTCAAAACCATTCTGAGATGTCTGAGATGCTACTCTCTTGTCTGGCTATATATCAAGATATCATCTAAATATATTGTCACAAACTTTCCAATATATTATTTCAAAACCTCATTCATCAACCTCATAAATGTACTTGGAGCATTTGTGAGCCAAAAAGGCATCACTAACCATTCATACAATCTGTTATTAGTTTTGAAATCATTTTTCCAATCATCCCCTTGTTGTAGGAAAATTCCCCCGCAGTCAGGTGAATATCCTCTTGGATCTTAGACCCATATGACTAAGACAAAAAGATGCTAACATTGAACATTGAAATTCCTTTAAATGTAGCTAAACTAGTCAAGGGAAAAGAGGAAGAAAGCATGAGTACCATTTTTTGAAGTTTGTCCTTGCTCGGTCCAGGTTGAACTTGATCTTCAAGTCCTTTAATGGGTTCTGCAATTCAATGGACAACAAAGACAATACATACTTCCTATTCTACCAAGATTAGTTTAAACTATATTTATCAAAAAGAGACAAGCCCATGCAAATGTACACAAACTTGAAGGAAACATGCCAAGCATATATATTAATGAGAACATAACAAGGTGCTTACAAACTGTAGATGCAGATGCAACAACCTCACCAAGTCCTCCTTGTCCAACCCCTTGCTCAAAATATCCACGATCATAATGACAATACTTTTCACTTATTATTCTCCTCCTTTTCACCATGAGAATGTCTCCTTATATAGGCTTTGAGAGGCTCAACCACCTTAGATATTCTTGGGATAAGTTGAGGATATGACTCCATCAGTTGTGGGATTCCCTTTAGATCCGGCCTTGAACTTAGATTCGATCCAAATTGACTTGGATGCTTCTTAGTTGTCCTTAGAGATAAGGGGGATTCGTCCCCAAGATTTTCTCAACAGATCGACGCTCCCTCAAAGTTGACCACAGAGCATTGCAACACTCCTTATTAAGAGTCCAAGGAGCGCTAGCACTCCCTGCAAGTGGGTAGGGGAACGCTGATCTCCAAAAATACATTTAGGATGATAATTCTTCAAGGTAAAATCTTGTAAAATTTTCCAAATGATATACTTTCCTCTTATTAATCAAGTCTTAGAGTATGTCCCAAGTGTTCTTATGATGTCGTCCGCAATGCGACACATGCGAGACGAAAGCATGACTTTTGCGACACTTGCGACAGAAGTGCGACACTTGCAATAATGACAATGAGACATCATCAAAGTGAGTAATTTTGACGTGTAATAGATTTCCCCCCAAAGTGCGAGGTCAAAATATGGAAACTTATGACTAAAGTACTTTGTAGACTTTCAAAGCAAGAGTATGGAGTCAGAGAACTTGGTATAATCTGCAAACAACCATCAAACAAATGTTATGATATGTTTCAAACCCAAGGCAGGCATACCTATTCTTGAGTGATAAAGGAATTTTAGGTTTGGCCACCACCAAATACATTGTGGATCCATAATCATACTAACTTAAGGGTATATCCACCAAAGATACAATGTGGATCTATACTTCCATGCCATGAACGAATAGTAGCCACAAGAAATACACAGTGGATCTACGAGATGACAAAACATAGCCACAGACCAATACAAAGTGGATCTATGTGACAGTATATATATCAATATGCTCAAATGATATCCATTCGACGCCTAGGTAAAGAAGATGTCAGAGTGAACACTCAACCCAGGGTCTTCTTCCAAATCCCGATGTGGTACGAATCTAGCCATGTGAATAGATTTTTTGATGTCGAACATGATAGGAACCACTTGATTACCGGTCATTGAGGTAAACCGTTAACAAGTGCAAGGGAAATCACCAGTGATGTTAATGATTCCCAAGGTACCCTAGTACAATCCAACGAATGTGAATAGATGATTTGAAGTCGAACATTCGTGGAATCATCCGATCAGAGGTCAATGATGTAAACCAACTATTGGAAGAGAGGAGGCCTTCCATTGAGGCATGCAGGTCCCAAGGTACTAAATGGTTTCTAAGTCTAATTCCTGGACAATGTGTTGAAGTTGATAGGAAAATAATCGTCGAAGGAGGTGCTTGATGTATCCTTCATCAATGGCACGAAACTGACATAGAGATGTAAGATGGTGAATCAAAAGAGTATGGACTGACACGGGTATTGAAACTAGAAATTTGTGATGTTTGACTCTCGAGGCGGATAATTCCCTTGAACACTGAGGCACAAACAACATAAACATGACATGGACCAAAAAATGATGGAGTGGATACTGTGACTTTCGTCGGGTGACCCAAAGGAGTAAAGAAACTCAAAGGATTGGTTCAATGCAGAGGTTTAGTGGATTAAAATGTATGTAATGGCGATGCTCCATGTTCAAGGGCTACTGCAAGAGTGACTTGTGATGATTCCAAAAAATGGCTTGGCTTGCTTCCTTCAATTTTTTCCCCCATCCAGATAGATGAGTACTGTTAGGCTCCAATCTACCCAAGTAAATTAGAGTGAAAATGATTGTTAATCCGATGTTTGTAAGACTTAGAGGCACGTCCAAAGTATATGGATTTAGAGATAGTTTTTATCTTTAATGGAGATAAACCAAAAACCTATTCTAAGGCTGAATATGAAAGAGATGTTAAGCTTCTATTCAGAAGTCATCTTCATAGATCTCATAACAACAATCAACATTTGTTTTTCTAAAGAGTAAAAACAGTAAGCATTCAAGAGATGTTCGAACTAGTTTTAAGACCTATCAAATGTTAGAAGAACAAAACTCTTATTCAAGAGATGAATTCATTGTCTTCTTTCATTCATTCATTAACAACTATCATCAAATCAAATCAAAGTATTGAAAGCATAAATAACTCAAAAAACATTCAAAATTATCTTAATGCTTGAAGTCAAACTACACATTGAATTCTCATTCAAGAAATCATTCACAATATGAGTAAGGCTTGAAAACATTAAGCATGTAACTGAGCTATGAAATTCATCTACCTACAGCAAGATAAAACTCATCTACAGCGAGATCTGATATAAAACATGTACTTGAAAAAGAACACAAAGAAAGAGTGTACTAGTTTGGCAATGGCGGCCCTCCAATGCTTCACTGGTACACTTGAGTTGACTCAGCTAAGAAAGAGCTCCAACAGCATTCAAATCATATCATAAGCATTCACAGGAACAAAACACAGAGCTGATCTTCAAGAGTGCAAATTCCAAAGTTTCTTCATTCACATAAGATTGTTTTACTAGTCTAGGCTTAAGAGTATTTATACAAGAGTCTCAAAACTAAAAATG
>SNQJ01S0144389.1:0-13712 GCA_010110895.2 Picea sitchensis
ATATCTATGCCACATCAACCATAAACCATGTGCCAAGATCACTACAAATATGTCCCACAATATTACCAACAAGTGCCTCTAACAATGTACCAAGCATGTACAAATCATGTATCAATAATAAGCCAAGTTATACCTCATCAAGATGTACCAACATCACCATACCATACACCTCATGTATATTCCAAATCATCAACTAATTATCTCATCCATGAACTCAACATATACCTCAACCATATACCAAATCATAGATCAAGAAAACCAACAATATTCCTCTAGCAATACATCACAAATCCATAAGACAAATACCATAAACCCTTACATAAAACCATGTTCCAAACCTCATTTTTATGTAGCCTCAAGCATGTACCATGTCATGACCAAATGTAACCATAAAAACATTAATATGAACATACATGTAACTCTATAAAATACCTAGTGTATGTGATCACAGACCTCCAAACCTTCCTTAACTTCAACAACAAGAGACTATCATTTTCATCAAACTTTACTTTAGTCTCACATGATTAATTTTGGATTATTCAACAAACCTAACTTGAAAAAAGAATAAATCTATACCTATAATGCATAAAGGTATGCAAATTATACACAATATTATTCAGTGTATTCTCTGCAAATCATCTAGGTTTCACTACTTGGAACCTCCCAAAAAGGAGTTATGGAAAAAATGTCAGACCTTGCTGAATTTTGTCTTATTCTAGAGATAAAAATTGTAGAGCATGCCACATGCAGAATATTTGTTGTATGGATATGAAAATGGTACAAAAAATACTATAGACTGTACTATAACCAATGCATTTTGTCTCACTAAATTTGGATTTGTTATGAAGAATTTATGACATTTTTACTCGGAACACTTGTTTTAAACTAGTTTCGGGACTAGCCACAAACCTTATCTTCCACATAGTGTAACTCCCAAACTAAAACAACCCACAAGCTTAGAAAGCATCATCAAAACACTTTATCCTCCCTTGAATTTTATCCTTCTTTACTTCACCTTCACTCTGAAATTATCCTTAGATATCCTTTGGTTACCTTAGTCACTTGTATGTAAATGTGTTGAACCTACATAGAATAGATCTAGATAAACAATAATACACACATTTGCAAAGAGAATTTGAGAAAGAAGAAGAAGGAGAGAAAGAATATAAATAATTCTCATTAACCATTTTCCACACTCAAAGAGTGAATAATTTACAACAGATATAGGATACATGATTAACTAATGAGCCATAGTGGTGGTCTAGAGTGATCTGGACACACACCAACAATTACGGGAGTAAACTGCCACCTAGTCTAGTCTCTCAGGTAGTTACGAGAGTGAACTGCCACCTAGTTGAGTTAACTAGTCAATTAGTCTTCAATTAACTGACTGAAACAAAGTGTAGTGAGGAGCAGATAATTTTTGAAGGTAGCACATAAGTTCAGAATGCCTTTAGCGCTTTTACCATTGCATACGCCTATTTTTCTATTATGTCATACTTCAGTTCTGCGTCTCTAAGGCTCTTGCTAAAAAATGCGATCGGCCGTTCGAATCCTTCGTCGTCCTTTTGTAGGAGCACCGAGGCGATAGTATGTTCAGAAGCAAACGAGAAGATAAGAAAATATTTCAGATAATCTGGGCTTGCTAACAGCGGTGCCTCGCTTATGACTTTTTTAATATGCGCGAACGATGCTCTGGTTTCAGTCGTCCAATTCACTCCGCTATCCTTCTTCAACATTCCTGTGATCAATTTGACAATCTCAGTGAAATTGGGGATAAAACTTCGTAAAAAATTTATAGTTCCTAAGAAGGATTGAATCTCTTTTACATTTCTGGGAATATTTATAGTATTTATTGCTTCAATCCTCTTAGGATCAATCCTGATCCCATCTCTAGATACGATATGGCCCATAAGCTTACCTTTTCGCATAGCGAAATGTGATTTCTTTGGGTTCAGAGATAGACCAAACCTGCGGCAATTTTCGAAAGTCTGTTTCAGATGGATCAAGTGTCCTTCATCGGTTTTAGAAAAAACCGTCAGATCGTCGAGGTAAATGACTATGAACTTGTCTCTTTCTCCTACGAAAGCGATGTCCATAGCGCGCTGGAATGTAGCCCCTGCATTCATCAAACCAAACGACATTTTGTCATACATGAATGTACCCCATGGTGTGGTGAAAGCAGTCTTTTCCCTGTCTTTCTCATTCATGGCGATCTGGTTATAACCAGAGAACCCATCAATCATAGACATTCGGTTCACTCCTACTACTTTTTCTAGTACATGGTCCATCTTGGGCTGCGAGTAATTATCCTTGAGAGACGACTTGTTTAAGTTTCGAAAATCCACACACAGTCTGATTTCTCCGTTCTTTTTCCTGACTGGGACTAGGTTAGCTACCCAGTCCGAGTATCTCATAGGTACGATTATTTTCGTGTCCAAGAGTTTTTTAACTTCCTTTTCTATCACAGGTAACAAAATGGGGTTAATTTGCCTAAGCTTTTTCCTGAACGGTTTGACCCCAGGTTTCAAAGGTATCTTGTGATCAATAATGGAAGTCTCATATGTTTTCAATTCATCATAGGACCAGGCGAAAACATATTTATATTTTCTGAGTAAATCTTTATACTTAACTTTCGCTTTGGGAGGGAGGAACTTCGATATTTTTACCACCCGAGATTCTTTTTTAGTTCCTATATCGCAGTCCTCCACTTCTTCTGGTTGGGGCTGCAAGGTGGACTTTACAGGTACATCATTCTGATCAAAAAGTCTTTCCAAAGGAATCAATCCTTTCATAATCTGATTGCTTTTAAGGACCAACATACGATGATCCGCAATTTTTTCTCGGAAGGTTTTAGGGTCTTCCCCTTCTTGCA
This sequence comes from Picea sitchensis, assembly GCA_010110895.2. NCBI lineage: Eukaryota > Viridiplantae > Streptophyta > Pinopsida > Pinales > Pinaceae > Picea > Picea sitchensis. The sequence goes on from SNQJ01S0144389.1 coordinate 2,876, forward strand.
TGATCCACATGGATTCATTTTGATTTTCTTGGTCAACATGAGTTTTAGAGAATTCACCTACTACTGTAAGGAATTTCTTAATTTGTTCGTCATCTTCAAAGACTTTCCAGTGTCGGATATTGTCTGGTATGGAGGGTTTGTATCTGATTTCAATGTGATACTTCAGTTTGAAGGTCGTGGGGGGACAGAAGGTTGAAGCTGCTTTTGCCAATGCATCAACATGTAGATTCTTTGCGCGAGGGATAAAATGGTTATTTATGGATGAGAAATTTTTTTCCATGAGATCCCAAGCACAATTTCTATACGTTCTTAGTCTGGGATGCTTGGCTAGGTACTGTCGGTTTACTTGTTTGACTATTAATTCGGCATCACCATATACCTCCAAGTTTCTTATATTCAGCTTTTTGGCAGCCTCTAATCCTAAGATCAATGCTTCATATTCGCATACATTATTGGTGTAATCTATGTCCCACTGCAAATGGTAAGAGAAAGGAACAATTAACTTACCTTCAGGCGCCACTAAAAGCACTCCAACACCTGCCCCTTCAGAAGATAAAGCACCATCAAAATACATTTTCCAGACACCAGTACTACATAGATCTTCTGTCATGAGGTTTAACTCTTCTTGCTTTGTATCGATTTCTTCTGGACAACCATCCAGACCATCATCAAAAGACAAGATGCAATTTCCCAGATCTTGGTCTGCAACGTAATTAGGGAAGTTGTTTGGGTTTTGAGGGTCACTGACCATATATGCTAATATTGTTTCTCTGTACAACCGAGTGAATTGACCACCGAACACAGGGATTGTGGCATAAGTCATGTCCAACTGTAGAGAACCCCCCAACTTGGCTCCCCATGACCTAGATAACAACATGCCATACTTGGGGGGAATATCTGCGATAACCACATCCATCAGGATACTTTTAACCGGGACCTGCGCTAGGGTAACTACTAGATCCTTTATTATCCCCATACATTTTACCTTCCTCGAGTCAAAAGAGTACATATTTCCATAAGGTCTTGTGATCTGGAGACCCAACTTCTCCATTATAATCTTGGGCATAACATTATGGGAAGCTCCGGAATCTAACATACAATTATGCAACAACTGATCATATACATTCAGAGTGATATAAAAGGGAGCGATGTTGTCTTTGGACCCTTCAAAATGGGGACCAAAAGTGATGTTAGGTCTATCATCTTCCAAGTTTATAACATCAGAATGGCTTTCTAGTTCAGAGACACCCATCATTTTGGTAATTTGCTTGCGATAAACGAGGGTTTTCGCCAATTCCACCAAAGGGATTGGTATCTTAATTTTGTTTAACTCATTTTCAAAACTGAAAGCTCCGCTCACCTTGTCTGTTTCTCCGGTTGAGACTTCCAAATTCTTCCTTTCTGACTTATTTGTCTGGACAACTTTATCATTCATGGTCCTAGTTGAAGATGTAGCTTTATTTACGGGTTCGGTTTCCTGTGTTTGAGTTCCAAATTTTTCCACCTCGGAGTCTTGAGTGCTTACTCTTCTAGTTTTGTTGTTGGGTAATGGGGTCTCGTCCGAAGGAGGCTCATAATCTTGGCCTCTTTGAAGGATTTTTTTGGGTTGAGTCGTAGAGGTGGGCTTATTCTTAGATCTTAGGTTATACTTTGGTTGAAAATCGACTATCATTATCTCGGTTTCTGGTTGAGATTCAGAGAGATTAGTGTGATCACCTTCTTCACCTTCCTTTGACAATTGTGGCGTGTGTAAAGATTTTTCATAGTCCTCGCGAGTCAGATATGGTTGACTACAGTCATCACCGAAGTTCGTGATGTCATTATCTGAATCTTCGTAGTCTTGAAAATCGTTCGCTCCTATAAAATTTTCAGTCTTTAAAGGAGCCTGTATCTTTTGATCCTCATTTTTTATTTGTCTTTGTTGATTAGGAGGGTTTTGATTCCTCTTGAAATATTTTTTGGGGTAAGAGTCAGCCTTGGCCTGTTCGAGTTCCATTCTGGATATTTTATTTGACAGTTCTTTGATCACTCTAGCCATATCGTCTAACATATCGTCTGAGTATCTATTGTACCCTGAAGGACCTGCTTGTTCTCTGAATCGCTTGGTCTCTCGGTTTCCAGTCTCTACTCTAGCCTTAAGTTTACCCGAAGCCATCATATTAGATTCTATCTCTACCGCATCGTCCTGCATATGGTTTAAGGTGGCTCCCCTTTGCTCTCGCAAAAGTAGTGCGAAATCTGGCTCGAAAGCTCTGGCGAAAGTCACTTTGGCCGCTGGTTGGGATGGTTTGCCCTCAGCTGGGATTTTATTGTACAGTTTATTGAATCTCTGAATGAATTCCATGACTGTTTCTGAGCTCTTTTTCTTCAAAGACCCAAATTCGGTTAGATAATAGAGATGGTCTTTCCGCTCACCCCATTGTCTGAGGAAAGCATCTTCCAATGTGTCATATGAAAGGATAGAAGCTGCGGGCAGGATCAAAAACCAAGTTCGGACCTGTCCTTCAAAATTTTGGACAAGGAGTCTCGAATATACATCCTCGTGCTCGATACCGAAGATTTCTGTGAATTGGTCGAAAAAATTAATATGTTCGGCCGCAGTCAGATCCCCCTCTCCGGTGAATTTCGGTAAATTTTTTATGTAATTTTCTGGAAGATCGTGTAGAGGGACGGGCAATACTAATGGAGCGTATCTGGCTGCGACTTTCGCGAAAACTCTGGGAGGGGGGGCAGGCCCTTGACCTCCACCTCCTCCTAGAGGGACACCTCCACCTCCTCCTAGAGGGACTCCTCCCCCTCCTCCTCCGATAAATCCTTCGCCTCCTCCTATGAACCCTCCACCTCCTCCTCCGGCGGCTGCCATTGTTGTTTGTGGAAAGTTATAAAGGGGGTTTTGGAAAATTAAAAGGGAATCTTTATTTTCTTCATGAAGAGGAAAATCTGATGAGGAAAGATAAGGGACGTGAGGACTCGGTTCCTCGGATTTGCAAGAGACGGAATCGGGAAAACCGACGGGTGTGAGAAACGAGTGTGTAACACACTCTTTGGAATTTGGTGAAGTCGGGAGGTTCAACTGAAGAAAGGAAGGTATTTTAAAATCCGACGAAATTTCAAGTGGGTCCTTTCCCTTGTGTGCTAAGGGGATCGTTGGATGAATCTCACTCCTAACTTCGAAATGGATTGGCGTTGAATATTTAGTGCCCAAGCGAGGACTGAGCGAAGTTGAGGATTCGGAAGGACTCTCAGCCTTTAGTGATGTGGTTTCAGGTTTGTAAACTGAAGTGGTTGGCTTAAAAGGGTCTCTCGCCCTTAGAATTTTTTCGGGATCGGTAATGGGTGTAATCTACGTGCCATCCGGGTTTTGTTTGGTATTCCTTCGATCGAATGCCAGTTTGTTTCTCATGGAGTCACCAAGTGAAAGATAAAAAACCTTAAAAGGTGTGTACTCATTGTTCACTGTCAATGGGTAACACTTTCAATGAAAAACAATTGTCGTTTTCCCAGGGAAAAATATTTCGTAATTTCGTTCCCCAACAACGGTGCCAAAAAGATGTTGTTCCTGAGTCTGTACTTAAGGCTTAAATGTATAGTGTCAAGGCATCCAAAAAGTGGGTGATAGGTGTAGAATAGGGAAGTGTAAACCTTCGGTGAAGGAAACTAGGGGAGATTTCTATGTTGGCGATGTCTAGCTTCCAACTGTTCCTGGGTAGTTATGTCTCGTTCAATGGCTGTCCATGATTGTTCAAGTTCAGCCCGATTAGTTGTCGTTTTAAGAATGATGTCGAAGATATTTAAGGAAATGTGCATTTGATTCGATAGTCCGGGTTCAACGTTAGGTTGAGTTGGTACAGGAATTGTCATGGGGGAACAGTAAAGGTAGGAAAGACTTTAAAAGCGATTAAGTGCTATCTCAGTTGGGTCGCATAAAAGAGAATTTACGATTGCAGAGATAAAATATGAATGCAAATCTAAGGCTCTTTCCTGTAATTGTATTATATTTTAATAAAAGGTGTGAAGTGGGGGAAAAACATTCAGCTGTATATAACGCAAGGCTCCTGTCAAAGGGAAATCTAACATACAAACAGAAGAGGAAAATAGTAAGGAAACAACCGACGTAGCATAGAATATATGTAGAATTCTGAAAATGCAGATTGGTCTTACACTCGCTGATAGCTAGTGCAGAGGAAAGACAATAAACAATTACAGAAAACCAAAATTCATTCGTTATAGTAGTGGTCGTACTAAAGTATAACAGAGCACATCAGTTAAGAATATGAAATGAAATGGAAAATTGAGATACACAGAAGCAAACTTGTAATACAGTAGTGACGGAATCGAGAATCTCCAGATCTTCTTGTATTAACTTTCAATGTAAAAACTCTATTACAAATGACTTAAAAAGGTCCAGCCTTGTTTATTTCTTTCTGGGATATATTTATACAAGTTTTACAAGGCAGGTAGAATCTCAATAGTCGCAAAATTTCGGTTATGACCGAGAAGAGAGCAATCGCTCCATTTCGCCTACTCTGTCTTCACTTGGTGCCAGGTGTTTGTCATCGTGCGGACTCAGTGTAGGCAATACATCTTTCCACTAGCTGGGATATGAGCCGTGATGGTTCTGCTTGATAGCTGGCCTCGACGAAGTAACATTCTCGGGCTAACTACTACAACTTGTCCTCCATTTGTGAGTCGATGATGTCGAGGGCACTTAATTGCGCACTGGGTTTGATCATGTACGTATCAACTTGGACTATGTCCACCATATTCATCTGAGAGATATAAGCCAAATATCTTTCTTCCTTATCTCTTAGATCAATTGAGATCTGTTCCACATTTAGTTGCATCAACGCTTCGACATTGCCTCCACTGTCAATGCCCAACAACTCGCTGTCTATAGAATTAAAGGCTTCTTCTAGGGAATTGGTTACCTTTTGGGCTTGCTCCTTGCCCATGGTGATGTTGTGCTCCCACTCCTTCAACATAATATTTCCTCGGGTTTGCTTCGAAATGGTGAACTTGGGAGTACCCACCGAAACCCGGTTGTTCGTGGCTATTACCGCCTCCTGGAAGGCGACCCGAGCCGCTCCTGCATCCCTTTCTTTGACAGATAAATTCTCAGAAACTTGATTAATCAACAGACATTGTTCCCGGATCGCTCCCACCTTAGCGAGCAAATTCTGCTGTGTCGAAGAGATTCTGCTCTGAATCTCACTCGCTTGGGATTTAAATATCTCGAGGTCTAACATTCTGCTCTCGGCGATTTCTATCCGAGCCCGCAGTTGTTCAATCAAACTACTCTGTTGGCTCGCCTGCGTCCGACCATCCTGGACCACCAACTGTGCTTGCTCAAGCTTAGCTTTGAGCACCTCTATTTCATTTTTGTCAGCCAATGTGGCCTGTTCTATTTCCATTCTCTTCTGACCTTTAGCATTCTCCGCGGCGGTGACCAATCTGGCTTCAAGAGTCTTGATTAGGTGATTCTTTCTTTTAAGTTGGTTCTTCAAAAGTCCAACTAAGAATTGATTCGCTGAGGCATACGCCCCTAGCGTCCCTGTGATTTCAGTGGCGAATTGATCGTTCTTTTTATCTTTTCCATCTGTCATAACCTTATACGTTTTGGTATTCAACTCTCCTTCCTGGTAGAATTCTCTTTTTACTACTGCTTTTCTCTTTTTATCAAAGAAAAAATCGTTCGGAGGGAGTTCTTCTGCTCTTATGGGCCTCAGATCCTCATTAAATATCCATCCTTCTTCTATGTTTCCTTACGTCGACTGCAAGGGGGTGATAGATGTGATGGGTGCTCTGATCTGTTTCGCCGATTTTCCTGGGGTGTCGACCGGGTTCTGCTTCTTTGATGGTTCTGGGGTCTTTATCTCGGTCTCTGGATTCTGTTTCTTTGGTGGGTCCGGAGTCTTTTCCAATGCTTCTGGACTCTTTGTTTGTTCCTCCTTGTCCTGGTGTTTTCCCTGGTCAGGAGTTGCATCTTTAGAACCTTCAACATCCTTTTATTTCATTTCCGAAATATCGGGACCCTCACCGCGCAGTACAACGGGGAGACAACTACGTCAGTGTCCCTGGAACTTTAATACCTCGTCTCTATCCTCGGGCGCCAAGGATTGAATCCGGACTAGAATTTCCTCATAAGACCTCGCTCCTCAGAAAACATCATCCGGGGGTGGATTCTCATGTTCAAATCTTTTTAGCCCTCAATTTGCCAAATGATTGCTCACGACCCTCTATGGATCGTGCTTCTTGTATTCGATGGAGACCAAATTTATGTCTTCCAGGGTAGCGGCCTCAGCTTTGGCATGCCCGAAATCTAATAAAGAATAAGAATTTAAACGAATGGGAAAAGCCGGCCACACCTTCTTCGAATACCCTTTGAGCTCTTTACTTACACCGCCAATTACTGTCTATCGGGCGAACTCACGACAAGCCAGCTTGTCAGGAATGAACAATGGCAGCCCATGCGGGGGAACAGAGGCCCCGAAAACTCTGAGGTATGAAAAATTTGCCTCCATGTACCAGTCCGCTATGCTGCTCAGATTTGTCACAATTTTGTCCGAGATACGAGGTGGTGGGTGACCAAAAATGGTGATGTGCAGGGGCACCATCACCCAGTTAAAAATTTCATATGTGAACTTCTCTTCTTTGTTTTCCCATAGCTTTTCATGGTATACATGTATGGGTTTGTCTTCGACCGGAGTCCAGCCCCAGCTCATTAATGGAAATGGTGTCATAGAACAGATTGCGTCCATAATGTATGCGGACATGAAGAATGATGACGCCTTCCCACTCTCCTTCTGCTCCCGATACTCTGTGACCCGATTGGCCAAGCTATCCAAAAGCATCATTGCCCAGTTAAAAGAGCAACCTTCTGCGACCCGAAACATTAGAGGCACCCACGATAGGTAAAAATGCGATGTGTCCTCTCTCTTGTATAACCGGCATGTCATCATGGCCACATATTTATACTGTGGTTCCAACGAAGCGATTGAATAAACGCCTTGGTCATTAGATCTGAACTTCGCGGTGCACGAAACCCAATCCTTTATCAAACCGGACATGGTTTTATCATACTGTGTGCACTCCTTCTCCTTGAATTTCTCCAGGAACTCAGTGCCATATGTGTATTCAGACATCGTAGGTAGCTTATACATGGTTTGCAGATGCTCATGCCTAAAAGTCCCTATAGTGACTCTCTGCTAATTCATGATAGTCCTGGTCGGTATGTCGACATGATCCAACGCCCATTGGACCATGTCATAATATGGAAGCAACCGTGGCCGGGATGCTACTCTGTGCATTCCGGATTGGATGACTATTTTTCACTTGGTGTTTAGATCATCTTTTTCGTTGTCATCGGAGTCGTCTGAATAATCCACCAATTCAGATTGTAGTATGTCTGAAACAAATGACCAGTTAGGGACCGAGTCGACACTTCGGGGTGAAGTATCAGAGACATTGTCTGAGCTTTGTCCTGCAACCTCAACATTCGCCTTTGCTGCTTTCCGCAGAGCCATGACTGAAGCTTGCGTCTTAGCTCTTCTGTGATAGAACTGCGTATACATACAGAAGTTAGTTTACTCAGAAGTGATGAGCTCTGCATGCTATGAAAATTCATTTGTTACAATGAATTGCAGCTCTTACATATATTTGAAAAACTTGGTACCTTTCAAAATAAACCTGTCAATTCAAAATTAGAAATAAATTTATGTTGTAAAAATCCGATCTTACACATAGATTTACCCTGTTTCCCCATTAATGTCATAAATTTTGGCGGTTTAAAAGTCAGTTGGCGTATGGAGTGAAAAGGATTCCACGAGAATCATGCAAGCATCGAAACGCGGGATGTGTCTTGATTCAGCTTAATTACCCCAATCTCGCCAACGGTAATTAATATCTCGCTATTCGTTATATCGGGGATTTTCCCTTAACATTTTGAGTCTCCAACTCCTGAGACTGCGAGGACCAATTTTGGTTTAAATTAAGGTAATCGAGATTTAGGGCTTGATTAATTTTATAATTATTACTTTCGTCATATCGCGACTCGAAGCTTCGAAGGTAAGTTTCTGGGAGATTTATATGCCGAGTTGCGAAACCGCGAGATGCGATAACAAGACTTAATTAAGGGGAATATAATCTTGGATTAAGTTATTAATTAATCATGTTATAATTATCATCGTGACTTCGTGAGTCGGGTTTTAGAAGCCGTAACTTTCGAAAAAGATAGTGCCGAGTGGCGAAATGCCGAGAACAACTTTAACCACGGTTAGATTTTTTTCCTTTAATCCTTAACATGGGTTATCCAGAAGGGAACTCATGTTCTCGGTTCTCAGGGTTGTAAGAATAAAAAATTGGGTTTGGCGAACGCCGAGGCGCGAAACCCTTACGACGTCTAATCATGAGGCAAAACATTTTGCCCTTGTTAGTGTCTTGAGTGAAAACTTAAAATGACTTCGCCGTTTCGTGACTCGGGACGTGTGAATTCATGAATTATAATATCCGATCTGTGAGATCCCGAAGTAGAGCCGAAAGAGGGAACATTCTTACGAAAAGTAGGACTTGTTTCGAGAGTAGAAAAACCGTCGCTGCTCAAGCGACAGACTTTCAGAGGTCTCAAAATCTCAGAGGGAAAAAGAAAACCGTCTTTAGATTTCAAACACCAAAATGAAAATTATGATAGGCTAAAAAATAAGGGCGGCTCCAACATAGGCTCCAACTAGGGATCCCGCCTTCCTGTGAGGCAGGAAGAATAGTAGACCACATGCCAATATTGGGTAAATGGAGTCGAAAACTCAATCAGGTGGAAAAGTTCCAAGGAAAGAGGATCGAAGGGGGGAAAAAACTCCGTTCTTTACCTTGAGAAGTTTTTTCAAAATCAGATACTCTTTTTAATCACAGTTGTAGTCTCTTTCACAATTTTCCCTTTCCCACTACTAACTTTCGGTATGTTTTAAGACAGTCGAAACAACCCTAGGAGACCCAACAGATCTTGTGTCTCTCGGCTTGCATTAAAAGAATGAGATTATATATTTTTTAATCGGGAAGTCCCGTCTGAATTTGGGATGTGGATTAGGTTTTTAGAAAGCATTGGTTACCAGAGTAGAGTGATATTCATGTACAACAACCTTACAGATATCTCAGACATTGCTTCACTGCCAGCGAGCCTGTTCAGTACCCTGGTGAAGTTATCTGGCCCCTTTCACTGAATTTTCGTTCACCACTTCGGGATGCATTTAAATGCTGAGACGAGGGCAATCATTTCTGAATTTCCTTTCATCATCTTCTTGGACTAGGTGGGGGAAATCATTTATGAATTTCCTTTCACCACCTGTCTTATAATTTACATTTTGAGCTCGAAGATGGGGGAAATCAGTTTGTATCAGGGCTGATATCTGTGTAATATTTTTTTATTAGAGGTCTGTCAACTTACTTTGGTTACTCGGTACCAATCTTCCCTTGACCTTCACAACATCTTCATTCTTAGAGAGAAAAGGAAAATAATTTTTTAGGGGGCATCCCATTTGAGAAAGCTTTAATCTTCCGATGCTATTGAAAAACCTAGGAAAGTTAGGATCGCTCTAAACGTTCCTTCGCTTAGCAGGGGATCAAGTAGTTGTGAAGACTCACTTTCTTTCCATGGTCTGTTTTGAAACTCACGAGGCTAAAAAGAAAACTTTTATCCCTTCGTAATGGAACAAGAAGTTGGTGGCTTGTCAAAAGTTAGACCCAAAGACAGGCAGGGTGCCAGGTAGCGATAAAACAACTCGACACTGACTCTTGTAGATATCTTTGGGGATAGTTTACTTCGACTGACTGTTTTTTTTTATTGGTTGTATAATTGAAATTATCTTAAATCAAAGATTATCAAGCCAAGCAATGATCCTTTTATCTAACATTTTAGCCGATATTGCAGTTTGAATGACATTACCTTGGTTTCCTTTAACAGTCTTTCATAACATACGTTTTTGAGAAAGTTCCTTTTTACCTTTTCACTTCACTTTCTTTGCGTAATATGAAACTATTTTAGGTATCACCTGTTTTATGCCGCTCTATTTCTGACACCGACCTGCAAATTACTTTCCCTGCTAGTTTTCGTATGCAGCTGGAATCCTATAAAAAGCAAATACGAATCTTATTGGAAATGTGTCGAGAGTTCATGAACAAAAACCGAAAATCAAAAGAAAATGTTTAAATGAAAATATATGTATGTACAAAACACATATAATGAAATTTATTTATTTACGATTTTTTTTTTTTACTGGCGACTGTTACGTCATGTAATGCTTTAGATATCGCCCATTGACAGGGGCACTGAGGACTTCTCCGTCAATATTTTCCAGAAGGAAGGGATTTTTCCCTTCCAGAGTCGAGACCCTGAATGCTCCATACCATAGGTAGTCAAATTTACCATGCTTCGTGACTTCCTCTTTTCTTGCATCCCATCTTAGCACTAAGTCACCTGGAAGGAATTCCCTGTCCTTTTCCTTAAGATCAAACAATGCTTTCATATCATCTTGGTACTTCTGCATCTTTTCATCAACTTCAACTCTATGCTATTGAACCTCAATCAACTGATTAATTCTCCTGGTTACATGATTGGGTTCTTCATTTTGATCCTGCCACAACTTCATCACTGGTAGTGCTAGGTTTATAGGTAGGACCGCATCTGTCCCATAGACCATTTGAAATGACGAAATGCCGATAGACCTTTTAGTGCTGATGCGGTTTTCCCATAATGCGTATTTCAAGTGCACATGCAAAGACCTTTTATTTTCATCCAGTACTTTCTTGATTATGTTCACCAGGCTCTTGTTAGATGATTCGGCCAATC
>SNQJ01S0144389.1:13722-34864 GCA_010110895.2 Picea sitchensis
CAAATATATCTTTTACAGAACTGGTCGGCACATTCGCGATAATTTTTGAATGCAGTACATAAGTCCTGAATGCCTTTAGCGCTTTTACCATTGCGTACGCCTGTTTTTCTATTATGTCATACTTCAGTTCTGCGTCTCTAAGGATCTTGCTAAAAAATGCGATCGGCCGTTCGAATCCTTCGTCGTCCTTTTGTAGGAGCACCACGACGATAGTATGTTCAGAAGCAAACAAGAAGATAAGAAAATCTTTCAGATAATCTGGGCTTGCTAACACCGGTGCCTCGCTTATGAATTTTTTGATATGCACGAATGATGCTCTGGCTTCAATCGTCTAATTCACTCCGCTATCCTTCTTCAACATTCCTGTGATCAATTTGACAATCTCAGCAAAATTGGGGATAAACCTTCGTAACAAATTTATAGTTCCTAAGAAGGATTGAATCTCTTTTACATTTCTGGGAATATTTATAGTATTTATTACTTCAATCCTCTTAGGATCAATCTTGATCCCATCTCTAGATACGATATGGACCAGAAGCTTACCTTCTCGCATAGCGAAATGTGATTTCTTTGGATTCAGAGATAGACCAAACCTGCGGCAATTTTTGAAAGTCTGTTTCAGATGGATCAAGCGTCCTTCATCGGTTTTAGAAAAAACCGTCAGATCGTCGAGGTAAACGACTATGAACTTGTCTCTTTCTCCTACGAAAGCGATGTCCATAGCATGCTGGAATGTAGCACCTGCATTCATCAAACCAAACGACATTTTGTCATACATGAATGTACCCCATGGTGTGGTGAAAGCAGTCTTTTCCCTATCTTTCTCATTCATGGTGATCTGGTTATAACCGGAGAACCCATCAATCATAGACATTCGGTTCGCTCCGACTACTTTTTCTAGTACATGGTCCATCTTGGGCAACGGGTAATTATCCTTGAGAGACGACTTGTTTAAGTTTCAGAAATCCACACACAGTCTGATTTCTCCGTTCTTTTTCCTGACTGGGACTAGGTTAGCTACCCAGTCCGAGTATCTCAGAGGTACGATTATTTTTGCATACAAGAGTTTTTTAACTTCCTTTTCTATCACAGGTAATAGAATGGGGTTAATCTGCCTAAGATTTTGCCTGAACGGTTTGACCCCAGGTTTCAAAGGTATATTGTGATCAATAATGGAAGTATCATACGTTTTCAATTCATCATAGGACCAGGCGAAAACATCTTTATGTTGTCTGAGTAAATATTTATACTTAACTTTCGCTTTGGGAGGGAGGAACTTCGATATTTTTACCACCTGGGATTATTTTTTAGTTCCTATATCGCAGTCCTCCACTTCTTCTGGTTGGGGCTGCAAGGTGGACTTTACAGGTACATCGTTCTGATCAAAAAGTCTTTCCAAAGGAATCAATCCTTTCAGAATCTGATTTCTTTTAAGGACCAACATACGATGATCTGCAATTTTTTCTCGGAAGGTTTCAGGGTCTTCCCCTTCTTGCATGATCCACATGGAGTCATTTTGATTTTCTTGGTCAGCATGAGTTTCAGAGAATTCACCTACTGCTGTAAGGAATTTCTTAATTTGTTCGTCAACTTCAAAGACTTGCCAGTGTCGGATATTGTCTGGTATGGAGGGTTTGTATCTAATTTCAATGTGATTCTTCAGTTTGAAGGTCGTGGGGGGAGAGAAGGTTGAAGCTGCTTTTGCCAATGCATCAACATGTAGATTCTCTGCGCGAGGGATAAAATGGATATTTACGGATGAGAAATTTTTTTCCATGAGATCCCAAGCACGATTTCTATACGTTCTTAGTCTGGGATGCTTGGCTAGGTACTGTCGGTTTACTTGTTTGACTATTAATTCGGCGTCACCATATACCTCCAAGTTTCTTATATTCATCTTTTTGGTAGCCTCTAATCCTAAGATCAATGCTTCATATTCACATACGTTATTGGTGTAATCTATGTCCCACTGCAAACGGTAAGAGAAAGGAACAATGAACTTACCTTCAGGCACCACTAAAAGCACTCCAACACCTGCCCCTTCAGAAGATAAAGCACCATCAAAATACATTTTCCAGACACCAGTACTACATAAATATTCTGTCATGAGGTTTAACTCTTCTTTCTTTGTATCAATTTCTTCTGGACAACCATCCAGACCATCATCAAAAGACAAGATGCAATTTCCCAGATATTGGTCTGCGACGTAAATAGGGAAGTTGTTTTGGTTTTGAGGGTCACTGACCGTATATGCTAATCTTGTTTCTCTGTACAACCGAGTGAACTAACCACCGAACACATGGATTGTGGCATAAGTCATGTCCAACTGTAGATAACCCCCCAACTTGGCTCCCCATGACCTAGATAACAACATGCCATACTTGGGGGGAATATCTGCGATAACCACATCCATCAGGATAATTTTAACCGGGATCTGCGCCAGGGTAACTACTAGATCCTTTATCATCCCCATACATTTTACCTTCCTCGAGTCAAAAGAGTACCGATTTCCATAAGGTCTTGTGATCTGGAGACCTATCTTCTCCATTATAATCTTGGGCATAACATTATGGGAAGCTCTGGAATCTAACATACAATTATGCAACAACTGATCATATACATTCAGAGTGATATAAAAGGGAGCGATGTTGTCTTTGGACACTTCAAAATGGGGACCAAAATTGATGTTAGGTCTATCATCTTCCAAGCTTATAACATCATAATGGCTTTCTAGTTCAGAGACACCCATCATTTTGGTAATTTGCTTGCGATAAACGGGGTTTTTCACCAATTCCACCAAAGGGATTGGTATCTTAATTTTGTTTAACTCATTTTCAAAACTGAAAGCTCCGCTCACCTTGTCTGTTTCTCCGGTTGAGACTTCTGAATTCTTCCTTTCTGACTTATTTGTCTGGACAACTTTATCATTCATGGTCCTAGTTGAAGACGTAGCTTTATTTACGGGTTCGGTTTCCTATGTTTGAGTTCCAACTTTTTCCACCTCGGAGTCTTGAGTGCTTACTCTTCTAGTTTTGTTGTTGGGTAATGGGGTCTCATCCGAAGGAGGCTCATAAGCTGTCCTCTTTGAAGGATTTTCTTGGGTTGAGTCGTAGAGGTGGGCTTATTCTTAGATCTTAGGTTATACTTTGGTTGAAAATCGGCCATCATTATCTCGGTTTCTGGTTGAGATTCAGAGAGATCAGTGTGATCATCTTCTTCACCTTCCTTTGATGATTGTGGCATGTGTAAAGATTTTTCATAGTCCTCGCAAGTCAGATATGGTTGACTACAGTCATCACCAAAGTTTGTGACGTCATTATTTGAATCTCCGTAGTCTTGAAAATTGTTCACTCCTATAAAATTTTCAGTCTTTAAAGGAGCCTGTATCTTTTGATACTCATTTTTTATTTGTCTTTGTTGATTAGGAGGGTTTTGATTCCTCTTGAAATATTTTTTGGGGTAAGAGTCAGCCTTGGCCTGTTCGAGTTCCATTCTGGATATTTTATTTGACAGTTCTTCGATCACTCTAGCCATATCGTCTACCCTATCGTCTGAGGATCTATTGTACCTTGAAGGACCCGCTTGTTCTCTGAATCGCTTGGTATCTTGATTTCTAGTCTCTACTCTAGCCTTAAGTTTACCTAAAGACATCATATTAGATTCTATCTCTACCGCATCGTCCTTCATATGGTTTAAGGTGGCTCCCTTCGCTCTCGCAAAAGTAGTGCGAAATCTGGCTCGAAAGCTCCGACGAAAGTCACTTTGGCCACGGGTTGGGATTGTTTGACCTCAGCTGGGATTTTATTGTACAGTTTATTGAATTTCTGAATGAATTCCATGACTATTTCTGAGCTCTTTTTCTTCAAAGACCCAAATTCGCTTAGATAATAGAGATGGTCTTTCCACTCGCCCCATTGTTTGAGGAAAGCATCTTCCAATGCATCATATAACAAGATAGAATCTGCGGGAAGGATCCGAAACCAAGTTCAGACCTGTCCTTCAAAAGTTTGGACAAGGAGTCTCGAATATACATCCTCGTGCTTGATACCGAAGATATCTGCGAATTGGTTGAAAAAATTAATATGTTCAGCCGCAGTCAGATCCTTCTCTTCGGTGAATTTCGGTAAATTTTTTATGTAATTTTCTAGAAGATCGTGTATAGGGATGGGCAATACTAATGGAGTGTATCTGGCCATGACTTTCACAAAAACTCTGGGAGGGGGGGCAGGCCCTTGACCTCCACCTCCTTCTAGAGGGACACCTCCACCTCCTCCTAGAGGGACTCCTCCCCCTCCTCCTCCGATAAACCCTCCGCCTCCTCCTATGAACCCTCCACCTCCTCCTCCGGTGGCTTCCATCGTTGTTTGTGGAAAGTTATAAAGGGGGTTTTGGAAAATTAAAAGGGAATCTTTATTTTCTTCGTGAAGAGGAAAATATGATGAGGAAAGATAAGGGACTCGAGGACTCGGTTCCTCGGATTTGCAAGATACGGAATCAGGAAAACCGACGGGTGTGAGAAATGAGTGTGTAACACACTCTTTGGAATTTGGTGAAGTCGGGAGATTCAACTGAAGAAAGGAAGGTATTTTAAAACCCAACGAACTTTCAAGCGGGTCCTTTCCCTTGTTTGCTAAGGGGATCGTTGGATGAATCTCACTCCTAACTTCGAAACGGATTGGCATTGAATATTTAGTGCCCAAGCGAGGACTGAGTGAAGTTGAGGATTCAGAAGGACTCTCAGCCTTCAGTGATGGGGTTTCAGGTTTGTAAACTGAAGCGGTTGGCTTAAAAGAGCCTCTCGCACTTAGAATTTTTTTGGGATCGGTAACGGGCGTAATCTGCGTACCATCCGGGTTTTGTTTGGTATTCCTTCGACCAAATGCCAGTTTATTTCTCGTGGAGTCGCTAAGTGAAAGATAAAAAGCCTTAAAAGGTGTGTACTCGTTGTTCACTATCGATGGGTAACACTTTCAATGAAAAACAATTGTCGTTTTCCCAGGGAAAAAGATTTCATAACTTCGTTCCCCGGCAACGGCGCCAGAAAGATGTTGTTCCTGAGTCTGTACTTAAGGCTTAAACGTACAGTGTCAAGGCATCCGAAGAGTGGGTGATAGGTGTAGAAGAGGGAAGTGTAAACCTTCGGTGAAGGAAACTAGGGGAGATTTCTACGTTGTTTTTGTCTAGATTCCAACTGTTCCTGGGTAGTTATGTCTCGTTCAATGGTTGTCCATGATTGTTCAAGTTCAGCCCGATTAGTTGCCATTTTAAGAATGATGTCGAAGAGATTTAAGGCAATGTGCATTTGATTCGATAGTCCATGTTCAACATTAGGTTGAGTTGGTACAAGAATTGTCATGGGGGAACAGTAAAGGTAGGAAAGACTTTAAAAGAGATTAAGTGTTGTCTCAGTTGGGTCACATAAAAGAGAATTTATGATTGCAGAGATAAATTATGAATGCAAATCTAAGGCTCTTTCCCGTAACTGTATTATATTTTAATAAAAGGTGTGAAGTGGGGAAAAAACATTTAGCTGTATATAACGCAAGGCTCCTGTCAAAGGGAAATCTGACATATAAACAGAAGAGGAAAATAGTAAGGAAACAACCGACGTAGCATAGAATATATGTAGAATTCTGAAAATGCAGATTGGTCTTACACCCGCTGATAGTTGGTGTAGAGGAAAGACAATAAAGAATTACAAAAAACCAAAATTCATTCGTTATAGTAGTGGTCGTACTAAAGTATAACGAATCACATCAGTTAAGAATATGAAATGAAATGGAAAATTGAGATACAAGGAAGCAAACTTGTAATACAATAGTTACAGAATCGAGAATCTCCAGATATGCTTGTATTAACTTTCAATGTAAAAACTCTATTACAAATGACTCAAAAAGGTCCAGCCTTGTTTATTTCTTTCTGGGATATATTTATACAATTTTTACAAGGCAGGTAGAATCTCAATAGTCGCAAAATTTAGGTTATGACCAAGAAGAGAGCAATCACTCCATTTCGCCTACTCTGTCTTCATTTGGTGCCAGGTGTTTGTCGTCGCGCGGACTTGGTGCAGGCGATACATCTTTCCACTAGCTGGGATATGAGCCGTGATGGTTTTGCTTGACAACTGGCCTCGACGAAGTAACATTCTTGGGCTAACTGCTGCAACTTGTCCTCCATTTGTGAGTCGATGATGTCGAGGGCACTTAGTTGTGCATTGGGTTTGATCATGTACTTATCAACTTGGACTATGTCCACCATATTCATCTGAGAGATATTAGCCGAATCTCTTTCTTCCTTATCTCTTAGATCAAGTGAGATCTGTTCCACATTTAGTTGCATCAACGCTTCGGCATTGCCTCCACTGTCAATGCCCAACAACTCGTCGTCTATAGAATTAAAGGATTCTTCTAGGGAATTGGTTACCTTTTGGGCTTGCTCCTTTCCCATGGTGATGTTGTGCACCCACTCCTTCAACAGAATATTTCCTCGGTTTTGCTCCAAAATGGTGAACCTGGGAGTACCCGCTGAAACTCGGTTGTTCGTGGCTATTACCGCCTCCTGGAAGGCGACCCGAGTCGCTCCTACATCCCTTTCTCTGACCGATAAATTCTCAGAAACTTGATTGATCAACAGACAGTGTTCCCAGATCGCTCCCACCTTGGCGAGCAAATTCTGCTCTGTCGAAGAGATTCTGCTTCGAATCTCGCTCGCTTGGGATTTAAATATCCCAAGGTCTAACATTCTGCTCTTGGCGATTTCTACCCGAGCCCGCAGCTGTTCAATCAAACTACTCTGTTGGCTCGCCTGCGTCTGACCATCCTGAACCGCCAACTGTGCTTGCTCAAGCTTAGCTTTGAGCACCTCTATTTCATTTTTGTTGTCCAATCTGGCCTATTCTATTTCCATGCTCGCCCGACCTTTAGCATTCTCCGTGGCGGTGGCCAATCTGGCTTCACGAGTCCTGATTAGGCGATTATTTCTTTTAAGTTGGTTCTTCAAAAGTCCGACTGAGAATTGATTCACTGAGGCATACGCCCCTATCGTCCCTGTGATTTCAGTGGCGAATTGCTCGTTATTTTTATCTTTTCCATCTGTCATAACCTTATACTTTTTGGCAGTCGACTCTCCTTCCTGGTAGAATTCTCTTTTTACTACTGCTTTTCTCTTTTTATCAAAGAAAAACTCGTTCAAAGGAAGTTCTTCTGCTCTTATGGGCCTCAGCTCCTCATTAAATATCCATTTTTCTTATAAGTTTCCCTGCGTCGATTGCAAGGGGGTGACGGATGTGATGGGTGCTCCGATCAGTTTCACCGATTTTCATGAGGTGTCGACTGGGTTCTGCTTCTTTGATGGTTCTGGGGTCTTTATCTCGGTCTCCGGATTCTGTTTCTTTGGTGGGTCCAGAGTCTTTTCCTCTGCTTCTGGACTCTTTGTTTGTTCCTCCTTGTCCTGGTGTTTTCCCTGGTCAAGAGTTGCATCTTTAGAACCTTCAACATCCTTTTGTTTCGTTTCCAAAATATTGGGACCCTCACCACGCAGTACAACGGGGAGACAACTACGTCGATGTCCCTGGAACTTTAATACCTCGGCTCTATCCTCGTGTGCCAAGGATTGAATCCGGACTAGAATTTCCTCATAAGACCTCACTCCTCGGAAAACATCATCCGGGGGTGAATTCTCATGTTCAAATCTTTTTAGACCGCAATTTTCCAAATGATTGCTCACGACCCTCTGTGGATCGTGCTTCTTGTATTCGATGGAGACCAAATTTAGGTCTTCCAGGGCAGCGGCCTCGGCTTTGGCATGCCCGAAATCTAATAAAGAATAAGAATTTAAATGAATGGGAAAAGACGACCACACCTTCTTCGAATACCCTTTGAGCTCTTTACTTACACCGCCAATTACTGTCTATCGAGCGACCTCATGACAAGCCATCTTGTCAGGAATGAACAATGGAAGCGCATGCGAGGGAACAGAGGTCCCGAAAAATCTGAGGTATGAAAACTCTGCCTCCACGTACCAGTCTGCTATGCTGCTCAGATTTGTCACAATTCTGTCCGAGATACGAGGTGGTGGGTGACCAAAAATGGTGATGTGCAGGGGCACCATCACCCAGTTAAAAATTTGATATGTGAACTTCTCTGCTTTGTTTTCCCATAGCTTTTCATGGTATACATGTACGGGTTTGTCTTCGACCGGAGTCCAGCCCCAACTCATTAATGGAAATGGTGTCATAGAACAGATTGCGTCCATAATGTATGCGGACATGAAGAACGATGATGCTTTACCACTCTCCTTCTGCTCCCGATATTCTGTGACCCGATTGGCCAAGCTATCCGAAAGCATCCTTGCCTAGTTAAAAGAGCAACCTTCTGCGACCCAAAACATTAGAGGCACCCACGCTAGGTAAAAATGCGATGTGTCCTCTCTCTCATATAACCGACATGTCATCATGGCCACATATTTATACTATGGTTCCACTGAAGCGATTGAATAAACGCCTTGGTCATTAGCTCTGAACTTTGTGGTGCGTGAAACCCAATCCATTATCAAACCGAACATGGTTTTATCATACTGTGTGCACTCCTTCTCCTTGAATTCCTCCAGGAACTCAACGCCATATGTGTATTCAGACGTCGTAGGTAGCTTATACATGGTTTGCAGATTCTCAGGCCTAAAAGTCCCTATAGTGACTCTCTGCTCATTCATGATAGTCCTGGTCGGTATGTCCACATGATCCAACACCCATCGGACCATGTCATAATATGGAAGCAACCGTGGCCAGGCTGCTACTCTGTGCATTCCGGATTGGACGACTATTTTGTACTTGGTGTTTAGATCATCTTTTTCGTTGTCGTCGGAGTCGTCTGAATAATCCACCAATTCAGATTGCAGGATGTCTGAAACAAATGACCAGTTAGGGACCGAGTCGACACTTCGGGGCGAAGTATCGGAGACATTGTTTGAGCTTTGTCCTGCAACCTCAACATTCGCCTTCGCTGCTTTCCACGGAGCCGTGGTTGAAACTTGCGTCTTAGCTCTTCTGCGATAGAACTGCGTATACATACAAAAGTTAGTTTACTCAGAAGTGATGAGCTCTGCGTGCTATGAAAATGCATTTGTTACAATGAATTGCATCTCTTACATATATTTGAAAAACTTGGTACCTTTCAAAACAAACCTGTCAATTCAAAATTAGAAATAAATTTATGCTGTAAAAATACGATCTTACACATAGATTTACCCTCTTTCCCCATTAATGCCATAAATTTTGGTGGTTTAAAAGTCAGTTGGCATATGGAGTGAAAAGGCTTCCTCGAGAATTGTGCAAGCATAGAAACGCGGGATGTGTCTTGATTCAGCTTAATTACCCCAATCTCGCCAACGGTAATTAATATCTCACTATTCGTTATATCGGGGATTTTCCCTTAACATTTTGAGTCTCCAACTCCTGAGACTACGAGGAACGATTTTGGTTTAAATTAAGGTAATCGAGATTTGGGGCTTGATTAATTTTATAATTATTACTTTTGTCATATCGCGACTTGGAGCTTCGAAGGTAAGTTTCTGGGAGATTTATATGCCGAGTTGCGAAACCGCGAGATGAGATAACAAGACTTAATTAAGGGGAAGATAATCTTGGATTAAGTGATTAATTAATCATGTTATAATTATCATCGTGACTTCGTGAGTAGGGTTTTAGAAGCCGTAACTTTCAAAAAATATAGTGCCGAGTGGCGAAATGCCGAGAACAACTTTAACCACGGTTAGCTTTTTTTCCTTTAATCCTTAACATGGGTTATCCAGAAGGGACCTCGTGTTCTCGGCTCTTGGGGCTGTAAGAATAAAAATTTGGATTTGGCGAACGCTGAGGCACGAAACCCCGACGACGTCTAATCATGAGGCAAAACATTTTTCCCTTGTTAGTGTCTTGAGTGAAAACTTAAAATGACTTCACCGTTTCGTGACTCGAGACATTTGAATTCATGAATTACAGTATCCGATCTGCGAGATCTCGAAGTAGATCCGAAAGAGGGAACATTCTTACGAAAAGTAGGACTTGTTTCGAGAGTAGAAAAACCATCGCTGCTCATGCGACAGAGTTTTAGAGGTCTCAAAATCTCAGAGGGAAAAAGAAAACCGTCTTTAGATTTCGAACACCAAAATGAAAATTGTGATAGGTTAAAAAACAAGGGCGGCTCCAACAGTGATGATCCCAATGTTGCATGGTGACAAAACCAATGCAACATATAGACTCAATTCAACCAGTCAAGCTGAAGTGTCAACTGAAGAGAATATTCTCGAGATGGAATATTCTCCCCTAAAATATAGGAGAATGGATAATGACTAATTATGACTAATAAACAAGGAAAAACCTTAGGAAAAATAAATCCTAGGTGTGTGTGAAGTAATTCCAACATTGTAGATATTCAATTTACTCAATAGATGCTAATGGGAGACCCTTCCTCTCTTATTTATACTATCCAAGTAGCTTCCTCTAGAAGTATCCACTTAACCACTTTGTCCACTTTACCACTTTGTCCACTTAGCCACATTTTCCACTTAACCACTTTGTCCACTTATCCATGTTGTCCACTTAGCCACTTTGTCCACTTAACCACTTTGTCCACTTAGCCACTTTGTCCACTTAAATATTTAATTAATTTCTCCTTGCAACCACATTGACTAGGAATCTTCTTGAAGACTTTCTAGAATAATTGACTTCTTGTTGACCTTCTAGGGGCTTCTAGAATATTATTGGGGGTACTCCAAATTCATAAGGCCATATCTCACTAACCGTGAGGAACCACGTGGTGTTCCACATATCAACGGAAATGGAATGCTGTGTACTATCCATATAGAATAGTATTACCTGCATATTCATTGATCTTCAGCCTTTATACCTCAAACAAACTCGGGTCCCTTACCCATACCTTTGCGCTGCCGAAATTCACTACCAGACTTCTCCAAGGGTTGACATCAATATCTAAGGGTTGAAATGAATCTACAATATCACTCTCCAAGGGTTTAAATCAATGAAAACCAACAATCCAAACCAATTTTCCAACAACCTAAGCCAATTGTCTAACAATATCCCCCTTTGGCATTGATGGCAACACAAAAATTGATGGCAACACTTAGTTATGATAATTATTCATGCGCATACTCCTCATCAATGTTTTTATCTCTCCCCCTTTGACATCAATGGAAAAGGATATCTCCATTTGGGGCTTGTCCCCTGTCTAAATGCCTTTGATATTTCTATGTGTTTATAAACCTATTATTACTCTCTCTCCCTTCATCTGAATAATGTCTTCCTATTTGACAAAGGGTATCACTCGGATGCACCACTGGATTCATATCTCTCATTCTTCCTTTGTCACCATCGCTCCCCCTAGAATCATGCCTTTGTTCTCTTTCTCTCTGTCTGATAACGTCTCTGAATGATTTTTCTAGCTGTCTTCTTGCTTTTGTTTCTCTCCCTTTAGTAATTCTCTACAAGATGTTGTGTAGATGACATGTAGGGCTTCCTATACCTGCTTCATTTTGGATTTTTTTTCCATTGATTCTTCCTTTTGTAATCAACTAACATATATGAAAATCATTCGAGAATAAGCATTCAAATATTCATGTGTCATTATCATCCATTATGATAATTTTCCTTTATCTCTAAACCACTCTCTGAACCAATATATGAACTAGTATTTGAATCCATGCTCTCATCCACTCACATATATTTGTCCAAACCTGCTAAGTGTTCTTACAAATTCATCTGTGTCCATGTGACCCATATTATTCAACAATAACCTTATGATGATGTCGCTTTTGTTGACAATTTCTCTTTCCCTGTTTTTTTGTTCCTTTCACTGCTTTACTTTATGATCCGGATTTAGGAGTGGAACGAATTGATTAACATAATGAATACAATAAACATAGAGATATGAATAATAACACAGATATCCAATGAAAAATATCTTCTATTGAATAATGAAATAGGTTGAAACTGTAAAACTACAGAACTGAAACACTTGCTCGAATGGTGGTAGCTATCTATGATAAGAGACGTGGATGCTACGCTTATCCGCCTGAGAATAATGAGGCACAATGAGGCTCTAGAGGAATTTTTGATATTAATCATGAATTCCAAAACCCTAGACATCCAAAAACCTAACTCTACGAGGTGAAACATCAAAACTCATGTGGGCCCCTATGGGTAAGTTGGTACCTCAACTTCTCAGGGTTGTAACTTTTGCATACGACCTCTATTTTAGGCACGTTATAGTACACTGGAAAGGTCTTTCAGAGAACTACACATTCCACCATCAAACTTGAATTTGTTTACAATTTGATTGTGGCGAGCCAAAAAAACACAGTTTAGGCCTCCAAAACGACCCTGGAAGTACAACAAGATGTGTTGACATGAAAACATACAAAATAAGCCAATTGGATTAGGTGAGAGGCCACCAATATCCACTTGGAAGATGAGTAGGGATTCAAATATCCCAAGAAGTGTAGAACCCACAATTACAAAGAAGTACAGAAGAATGTGTTGAACTAAAAATAGACAAGAGGAGTTAGTTGGAATAGGTGGGTGGACACCAATAGCCAACTGGATCAATCCTCCCCCATTAGGAAGCAATGTTCTCCATTGCATTGAGTTCCCCCATTAGGTGAGGAAACTTCCACTGGATTTGGACCTGGGTGATCCACATGCCTTAGTGTAGGAGTTTCCCTACCTTGACAACCCGATAAAGTTGGATCCTCTGCTAGCGAGTGCCATTGACCTGTGTGTCCACTATCTAATCAGTGGATGCTTGTTCCATGCAGTTGAGGTTGAGCTCTGTGGGTGTCAGTTGTTCGGTGATCTCTGAGGTGTCCAATAATGGTGGAAAATATGGTCGAAGGAGGTCCACATTGAACATTGGGTGTAGACCAAGGAAGGGTGGAGTGTTGAGCTCAAAAGCATTGCTACCCACATCCTTGGTGATAGTGTAAGGCCCATAGAGAAGTGAGCGGAGCTTCCGATGGGGCCCCATGAGATGCTCCTTCTGAAAATGTAACCAGACTTTGTTTCCAACCTCAAACTAGTGTGGTACCCTATGTTGATCATGACGTTACTTGTACATAGCATTGGATTTCTGCAAAATCTCCTGGACCTTTTGACGGATGTGTTGAATCCTCTCTATGAATCTGGTGGCTTTGTAGATCGTAGAATGATCATGGGAAGAGTTTGTCTATGCGGTGGCAAGAGGAAGTACAACATCAATGGGTCCCAAGGGTTGGAATCCCAGACCCACCGGAAATGGGATATGTCTGGTGTAGCTCTGGAGAGCCTTGTTGTAACTATGTTGAACATAGGGGAGAATCTTGTCCCATGTACATGGATGCTTATAATTGTACATGTGAAGGATGTGCAGAATCATCCAATTGATGACCTATGTTTTGCCGTCAGTTTGGGGGTAGAAAGTAGTGGATTTTGTGAGCTTGGTGTCCAACAGTGACCAGAGACTCGAACAAAATGTGTTGAGGAACCTGTTGTCCCGATTGGAGATGATGGTATGTGGTATCCCAAAGTGGAACCACAATTGTTCGAAAAAGAGCTTGGTAGTATCTGTCATTGTGATATTATTCTTGCAGGATGTGAGGATGGCCATCTTCAAAAATTGATCAACGACCACAAATATGTAGTCATTTCCTTGCTTGGTGGATGGAAAGCCAGAAATGTAATCCATTGAGATGGATTCCCAAGGCTTCTCGGGAATAGGAAGATGGGTGTATAAGCCTTGCTTCTTGATGGTTGGCTTGGAAATGGCACAGGTAGTGCAAGATCTAATATACTTGTTGAAATCTTATCAAAGTTTTGGCCAATAAAAATGTTTCTGAAGAACAACCACATTTTTCTCCACACCAAAATTTCGTGCCACATGACTGTAGTGGACTTCCCAAATCAACTTTTCACGCTCTCTTGTAGGAACACATAGATGGCCTAGGTGGCATAAGAGTCTGTCTTGAATGTGAAAATAGGTGACAGTCATGCATGTACCCAAGAGATGATAAGATCTTGTTGATAAAGTTGGGGCCACTCAGATGCTTCATGTCCATAGGAATGGAGCATAGTGGTGAGTGCATCCAGAGGAGGCCGACTGAGGCATTCAACGACACGATTTGAGATATCTGTCTTATACTTGATGTTGATATGGAAATTTTGTAGGTAGGTGGACCACTTCTTATGGAGGTCGTTCTACAATTTCCCCTATGTATGTATGAAATGCATAGGCTTGTGATCAGTGTGTATGATCATCTCTTTTCCTAGAATGTAATGTTTCCATTGATGACATGTTTGTACAATGGAATGAATTTCCTTGTCATAGGCAGGGTATTTCCAGATAGTATCTGAGAGTGTCTCACTATGGTATGCCACCGGATGACCGTGTTTAGTGAGAACTACAACCACGACATACTCAGATGCATAAGTCTTAATCTCGAATGGTTGTTTCATATTGGGAAAGGAGAGTATTAGAGTTTAGCACAAGCGATGCTTCATATCATCAAATGCTCATTGTTGTGTATGTCATCAGATGCTTAATCTAGAATATGTGTATGTATTCTTCCATGACCCTGTCCACTTGCTTCTGCTGCAAAGAAAGGCTCTGTGTGGAGGCCACGGATGTGGAGGTGACCTTCTGCTTACTGTGATCATGGATCACAAAGAAGATGAACTTCATGGTCTGTGAGATGACCTTACTACATTGCTTAGCAGAGATTAAAGAAATAGAAGTAGGCGACGCTACTTCTAGTATCTTGTACAACTGTCTACCCAAATTAATAATAACATTGTGGGGTCTAGAATCATACACAACATGACACTTCCACAAATATGGTTTTCCTAAAAGAGCATCAAAAACTTCAAGGGGAGAAATATCACACATTACCTCATCTTTCAAAGGCTTGATGTCGCAGGGTAGATGAAACTGTTGGCTGACATTGAGATCTCTTCCTTGGCGAGTCCAGCCGATGGTGTAGGATTGCGGGTGCAGTGTCATTGCTAGGTCCAGCCACTTGATGACCTCTGTTGAAATCAGGTTCTTTTGACTTCCGCTATCGAAAATGAAATGAAGTGGAGCCCCCTTTACCCACATCTACGATTGAAAGAGGCGTTCTCCTTCCTTTAGTTCTTTTGGTTCACTTGGTCAAACTTTGGTGGTAGCCATAGTGGCACTGGATTCAACATCGATAATTTTCTTCCCTCCTTTAGGATTTGATTTGGAATCAGAATCGATCTCTGACTCAGAAGCCTTCAGTTCAACCATGAGTGACTATCTGGAGCGACATTCTTCGGTGTTGTGCCAAGGGCTTTTATGGTACTCACACCATTTTCTCATGTCCTTCTTCGTCTTCTCATTTCCCTTCTTGTGTTATGGCTTGGAATGGTTTTCCTGAGGGAGACCATCTCAAATTGGTCCCTTGTTGTGTGGGTTGGGGGCACCTTTTCCCTGCTTCGGCTATGAGGGGTTTCCAGATCCAAACTGTCACCTTTTCTACTTAAATTTCTGCTCGATCTTGACCACATATCTATAAGTCATGCCCAATGAGGCGATGTACAGAAAATCCATTTTTGTTTGAATGTATCTATGCAAACAATTGTGGTATTTGAGCACTAGATGACGCTCAGAGTCTTTGATACCCAATTTGGTGCGCAGGATATGGAAAATAGTTGTGAAATTTGGTATTATCTGGTCCCTTTCTTGACATAGGGTGGTCCATCTGATGTACTGGTCCTCGTAGCTTCCAACATGGTAGTATTGTTATTTAATGGTGTCCTAGAAGGAATCCCATGTAGGGGCCACCACAAACATTGCATATTCCTCTGAGATCCTTTGCTCAGATTAAGTATCCCATCGGTATTTAACATGGGGAATGGCCTTGAGGAGTGAAAAAGTGATCTTTTCCCTATCAGAAAAACCGTGGACTGAAAAATACCCTTTGAGCAGATTCAACCATTTATCTATAGCATTCACATCTATCAGTCCTTCAAATAATGGAATATAAAAAATTACCTGTACCTTGAAGGGGGTTGCATGGCCGCTTGATGAAGATACTTCTCTTGTGGGAAGTTGTCGAAGGATCTGTGTGAAGTTGTCCATCATTTCGTTCCTTTTTCATGTGACAGCTTCCTCCAACAACATTTTAATAGGATCTGATGCTCCGTCATCTTTCTTTTCGTCCCCCATGGGTTGTTTTCAAGATCGGAGAACCGATCTTGCAATGGCTTGATTGGTTCGAGTCCCAACTTATTTTACCCAGATCTTGTCGAGGACATGCACAAAGAAAAATAAATGAAGAGCACACCGCTTTGATACCACTGATATGGATTTAGGAGTGAAACAAACAGATTAACATACCAAACAAAATAAACACAAAGATATGAAGAATAACATAGATATCCAGTGAACAATATCTTCTATTGAATAATAAAATAGGATGAAACTGTACAACTACATAACTGAAACACTTGCTCGAATGGTGGTAGTTCTCTTTGAGAAGAGATGTGGCTACTATGGACATCTATCTAAGCAGAATGAATTACAATGAGGCTGTAGAGGCCTTTTTGATATTACTCATGAATTCCAAAACCCTAGACATCCAAAAACCTAACCCTAGGAGGTGAAACGTCAAAAGTCATGCGGGTCCCTATGGGTAAGTTGGTACCTCAACTTCCCGGGGTCGTAACCTTTGCATACAACCTCTGTTTTAGGTGCGTGATAGCCCTATAAGTACAACAACATNCCAAAAACCTAACCCTAGGAGGTGAAACGTCAAAAGTCATGCGGGTCCCTATGGGTAAGTTGGTACCTCAACTTCCCGGGGTCGTAACCTTTGCATACAACCTCTGTTTTAGGTGCGTGATAGCCCTATAAGTACAACAACATGTTATGACATGAAAACATATAAAATAAGCCAGTTGGATTAGACGAGAGGCCACCAATATCCACCTGGAATATGTGTAGGGATTCAGACATCCCCATAAGTGTAGAACCCACAATTACAAAGAAGTACAAAAGAACATGTTGAACTAAAAACAGACAAGAGGAGCCAATTGGAATAGGTGGGTGGCCACCAATAGCCAACCGGATCACTTTCTGTGATCAATTGATTTCAACCAATTCCAATTGTTAAGCCACTGCTAAGAATCTTACGAATCCATCTTTGTCCATATTTTCCAAGACTCTTCTACTCAATTGTCCACAATGTTGACCCATCTATCTTTGTACTATCACGAAGTCTTCACTTCTACAACTGATCATCAAACATCAAATGTTTCCACTAGTCTTATCTATCTGTAAACCAAACTATGAATGTATGGAACAACTCGTGTTGAAGATATATTTGTCTAAAGACAGTCATAGACTTCTTTCTGTGTAATTTTGTCATCTCATCAAAATGTCATATTGTACTTATGTTAATTGATTTCTCTGATTTTGTCCACTCGAACTATGTAATCTACTTGAAAGATGAATCTCTAATTTGTAGAGATGTTATCTAGACTCCCCCTGTTCACCATACATATTTTCTAGGAGTCTCCAAGCTGGATCGCTCAGAAAACTGTTTGCTCGAATGTGAATTCATCATCATCTTCATTGCTAGGCTTAACATCTTTCTGAACTCTAACTTCTTTCTTTATTTATGTGGATTTATCTTGCACTACAATACATGAACGTACAATCTCTTGAACCTGTTCCTTATTTACATGTCCTTCTTTTCTTTCATTTCTTTTCCAAACCTTTCTGTATCTGACATATTCCTTTTTCTTTGTAGATTTTTCTTCATCTCGTGTTATTGCCAATCTTTCGATCTCTAGGACCCGTATTTGTTCACTTGTTCTTCTTGTTTTCTTATCCATATTTTTTTATATCTGATATCATTGTTCTCTTTCATGGAAGTATTGATAATGCTTCTACAATCATGAGCTATCTTTCCATAGTTATGAAATTTGTGACATTCAATGTTACATGGAGCCACATAAACATTTCTTGCTTGTACATTTATTTTATAATCCTTGTAAT
Source organism: Picea sitchensis (assembly GCA_010110895.2). NCBI lineage: Eukaryota > Viridiplantae > Streptophyta > Pinopsida > Pinales > Pinaceae > Picea > Picea sitchensis. The sequence continues at coordinate 31,788 of SNQJ01S0144389.1, forward strand.
CTGCAACCCTATGTCCAAAGTTAGTACAAGAAAAACAATGACCATAAAATAAATTTACATACCTGGTAGTGAATGATCTTCTTTGTAGTGTAGTCCTTCTAAATTCCTTCCTTCACTGATCATGATCATGATCATGATTGAAGTTTCTTTGTGGCTTGAACATGGATAGTCTTCTTGAATATGTATCTTTATCAGTTTTCTTAGATTCTGGTTGACCATGATTCCTTCCTTTGATTACTTCTGCATAACTCTTGTTCTTTTCTTCATTCTTCTTTTCTAGCAACCTAGAATGTTTCTCTTTATTCTCTATTGTTGACGTGGATGTTTATGTCTCTTCAACATTTTTTTTGAGATTGACGGCTTTGATTCTTAGTGTGACAACTTCTTCTTTAATATTCTCAACCTCTTTTGCTTTCTTCATTATCTGAGACTTCATGACTTATTTTCTTTTCTTTTCTTCTTCAGGTTGGATTTTCAATGTAATTATTTCTTCTTTGAGTCTTCTCTCTTCTTGTTCAAACTCTTCCTCAAGTTGGTTTAAGTCATCGGTTCTTTCCTTGAGATGATATGTCAATATCTTTTCTCTCTTTTCTGATTATTCCTTTTGTGCTTCTATGTTGTCTTCTAAGCACTTATTTTGATATTGTAGAGTTTCTTCAATTCTTCTGGCCTCTTCTAGTTGAGCTCTTAAATTCTTGATGACTTGTTGAGATTCTTCGGAACCTTGAACACTTTCATTTTGTTTCATCAATTCTTTCTTGAGTGACTTGTTTTCTTCTCTTTATTTATTTAGATCATCTAAATCACTAATCATTTTTTATTCATAACTGTCTTCTATTTCAAATGGATTTTCTGTCTCATTACCTTTAGGGCATTCAATTTCATGATTTCTGTGTTTTTCACAATTAAAGCAAAACAACATACTTATGTTGATTATGTACTCTTCTTCTCTTAATCTGTCTAATATGATGAACATATTTCCTCTTGATATGTAGCTGCATATTCTTTGACATTTTATGACTATGTGATGAGTGAAGAATAGATATTATGTAACTTATCCCAAAGTTATTTAGCTGATGAACATTTACCAACCTTTTCTCTTACCAGATCAAGTAATTCTTCCCAGATGAAATCCATTTTTATTTTGTTATTCTTATTCAATTCCTTCTTGGATGCATTATTTGATTTCTTTGTATCATTGTATTGTGTCACAAATGAATACCAAATATCATATCCTTATGCCTCTAAAAAGGTTATGGTCCCTATGCTTCACATCTCATACTTTAGACCATTATGACCATTAAACAAGGGTACTCCATTCTCGGTATAATCCATGATCTCCTTCTAGTGGTTAAATTGTTTCCTGAAGGAACTAGCTTTGATACCAATTGTTGGATTACTGAGAGGGGGAGTGAAACAATAACGAGAAATTTATACCACATATTAATCATTTTAACCACAAAGTATAGTCCTTTAACTTATTCAACAATGTTCATAAGTTCATTAGTAATATGTTATTGCATCATAAAACATTAAAATCCATCATTTCATAATAAAAAATAATAGACACATCCACACAATGCACAGTACACCAATATTTTACGTGGAAACCCAAGGCGAGAGAAAACCACATAATTTTTTTCTTATATGTCTTTAAGAATTACATTCAAGGATGCACCAACTTCCAATTCTTTAGCTCCAACAAAAAGGAGGCTCCTACTCCTAGTGTTCTCCGGCTCCAACCGGAAGGTGTCTACAACCACCCAATTCTACGGCTCCAACCCCCATAATTATCAAGCTACAACATGAAGGAAGCTCCAACTCCCTGGTTCTCTGGATCCAATTGGAAAGTGGCTCCAACCACCTATTTCTCAGTCTCCAACCTAAAGGAAGCTCTAACTCCCTGATTCTTCGACATCAACCGGAAGGAGGTGACAAACCCCTTTCCTTGCCTCGTCCAACTTCCTTGAAATATAAGTGTAAAATAAATGATGAAACCATTTCAAAACTACAACTGTGAGATATATCAATGTAAACATGTACCAATCCATGCCAATAAACTGTCACAACCTATACCAATATGTACCAATAACATGTAATCAAATTGTACCAATAACATGTTCTAACATATACCAAATACACCAACAACCTGTACCAATACTCTCCTCAATATATCAGATCCGATAACATAGATCTCATATCCAATATCACAATAATATCACTCAGCCAATCATGTAAGTCAACAACTAGTACAACATGTACCATCATAAGTGCATCAACCATTGTTGGCCCAGGGGCAGACCTAGGGTTCAACTCTAACAGTGCACCAACAATCCCTAACTAATGGCCCTTTTGGCAACACCTGTGAAGAAGATGTAGTCTCACCTGAAGTAGCAATAGGGGGTTGCAAGACACAGGTGTCTACAACCAGAGGAAATGCAAAGTGGGTCAAAAACAATAGGAACACAACATCTAGATATTGCTTACCAACTCAAACCTACTTCACACAGTTATATCTCAGATCTAACACAATGATGCAATAACAGAGTAATCAGAAGTAAAAACAACACAACATCAATCCCACAGAACAACAAGATATACGTGGTTCACCCTCTCCCTAGAGCTACGTCCACAGAACCGTGTTTCTTGATATTATAGGAAAACATACAATTCTATATGCGCTCTTAGCTTGCAGATCTCTCTCTCGCTCTCTCTCTTTCTCTCCCCTCCCTATGCACCCAGCTGTAAGGTTGATCTTCGCATTCATCTGAAGATCTTATAACACAGACTTTCTCTCAATAGAATACCTTTTCCTCTCAACAAAATAATCACTCATTGTTGGATCATGTTGTCATTGATGCCAATGGTTTAATTGATTGATGTCAAGTGATTGATTGATTCCAAAGGATTGATTGATTGATGCCAAAGGATTCATTGATTGATGATTGATGTAATGTAATATGTATTTTCCTTGATGAGAATGCATAGATGAAGATGTATCAATGAGTTGTCATTGATATGATGAAGATGGATCAATGAGTTGTCATTGATACATGATGAAGATGGATTGATGTGGT
>SNQJ01S0144390.1:0-24280 GCA_010110895.2 Picea sitchensis
CTTCCAGTTGCAACTGGAAAACAAAGGAAGTTGGTGCTTCCAATGAATGTAATTCTTCAAGAAATATAAGAAAAATAATTTCGTGGTTTTCTCCCGATTTGGGTTTCCATGTAAAACACTGGTGTACTGTGTATATGTATGATTGTTCAGTTGTTAATTGCTTATTTACTCTGCAATTATTGGATAGTAATGCTTCATTGATATAGCACTTGGATTATATGGTTAAAAGGGACTAAATTTCTCTATTACTGATTCACGCCCCCCTCTCAGTAATCCAACAGTTTGTCCATAATAGACTTGGGCATCACGTTATATGAGGCTCCAGAGTCTAGCATGCAATTATGTAGCAGATGATCTTGCACGTTCAGTGTGATATAGAAAGGGGCGACGATATCCCTAGCGCCTTTGAAATGCGGGCTGAAATTTATATTAGACCTATCATCTTCCAAATTTATCACGTCAGACTGACTTTCTAAATATGAAAAATTTATTGTTTTGGTTATTTTCTTTCAGTACAAAGGATTCTTTGCCAATTCGACCAAGGGTATTGGTATATTTATCTTGTTTATCTCATTTTCCAGGATGAAACCCCCCACGGGTTTATCTATTTCTTTAGTTAAAGCTTCGGTTTCCTTCCTTTATAACTTATTTATTTGCATTGCTTTATTTTCAGTTAGTTTTGTTTCCAATGTCTGTGTTCTGGCTACCTTAATTTTCCCAGCTTGGGCCTCAACCTCCTTTATTTTGGTATTCTGTATCTCGGTGTCTTTCAGAACGGGCTCATATGTTTCACCTCTTGGCAGGATTTTCTTTGGTTGATTATTTGACACAGATTTATTTTTAGGCTTCAAATTGTACTTGTGTTGGAGCTCAGCCATTATAGTATCAACCATCCCTTGATAGGCACAATTATTTATGTTGTTATATTTATTTGACGGTTGTTCTATGTTCATAGACCTCTCATAATCTTCCTTGGTTAGATGTGGTTTTACATAATCATCACCCAAATTGTTAACGTCTTCTCCTAGATCCTCAAACTCTTGCAAGTCTTTTCCTCCTATAAAATTTTCAATTTTTAAAGGAGTTTGATTTTTTGGTCTTCATTTTTAATATGTCTTTGTTGAATTTGAGGATTGGGGTTTCTTCTGAAATCTCTCTTAACAAATTGATCTTCTTTGGATTGATCTAGCTTCATCCTCGAATTTTTATTTGATATCTCTTTTATTATCCTAGCCATATCATCTATTTTATCATCTGAGGACCTCTTTGATCCTGAATTTCCCGCTTGTTCTTTAAAACGTTTGGTCTCTCTGTTTCCCATTTCTATTTTTGTTTTTAGTTTACCAGAAGCCATCATGTTTGACTCAATCTCCATGGCATCATATTTCATTTGGGTTATGTCAACCCCTCTCCTTTCTCTTAATAAAAGTGCAAAATCGGGTTCGAAGTCTCCCACAAAGGTTACCTTGGCTGTAGGTTGGGATAGTTTAAGCTCGACTGGGATATTATTGTATAATTTGTTAAATCTTTGAATGAATTCCATAACAATTTCTAAACTTTTTTTCTTCAAAGATCCAAACTCAATCAGATAGTATAAATGGTCTTTCCTTTCTCCCCATTGCCTAAGAAAAGAATCTTCTAGAGCATCATAGGATAATATCAAACATGCGAGCAAACTTCAGAGCCAGGTTCTCACCTATCCTTCGAAAGTTTGGACAAACAACCATGAATACACATGTTCATGTTCGAGACCTAGGATGTCAGTGAATTGGTCAAATAAATTTATATGTTCAGTCCCAGTTAGGTCTCCTTCCCCTGTAAACTTAGGTAGGTTTTTCATGTAGTTTTCAAGAAGGTAATGCAGGGGTACCGGGAGGACCAGAGGAGCATATCTGGCAGTTACTTTAGCAAAAATCCTGGGTGGTGGGGGAAACCCTTGGCCTCCCACTCCTCCTCCTTCCGCAACCATAGATACTCTAGGAGAGGAAATCAGTATGTTGTACAGAGGATTTTGGTATATGTATAACGAATCTTTAGCTTCTTCGGGAGACGAGAAAACTGAAAAAGGTGGAAATGGGATATGGGGGCTTGGTTCCTCTGACTTTCAAGAGATGTAATCGGGGGAACTCATAGGTGTGGAATCCGAGTATATGGTATACTCTTCAATATTAGTGGGGTTGGGAAATCTAACTGAAGAGTTATGGGGGTATCAGTTTCAAATTTAATTTCCGGGAAAGCTAAATTTGGGTTTAGGGTTTCGACCTCGACTGTCTTCATTACTTTGGAGAGGGTTTCGATGAGAGCTCGTTGCAAATTCACCACTTCGAGTGGGATCTTGGCCTTAGGTTGTGTGTGTTTAAGTTGGTAGACCGCTGTTGGAGTTACTTCACACACACCTAGGATTTATTTTTCCTAAGGTTATTCCTTGTTTATTAGTCATAATTAGTCATTATCCAGTCTCCTATATTTTAGGGGAGAATATTCCACCTGGAGAATATTCTCTTTCAGTTGAAAGTTCAGTTTGACTAGTTGAGTTGAGTTTATATGTTTCATTGGTTTTGTCACCATGCAACATTGGGATCAACACCAACTCACTACTCTTTGTTCATTCAGTTAACTGAAGACTAGTTGACTAGTTAGCTCAGCTAGGTGGCAGTTCACTCCTGTAACTGCCTGAGAAACTAGACTAGGTGGTAGTTTACTCTTGTAACTGTTGGTGTGTGTCCATATCAATCTAGACCACCACTATGACTCATTATTTACTCATGTATCCTATATCTATTGTAAATTATTAACTCTTTATGTGTGGAATACGGTTAAAGAGAATTCTTCCATTCTTTCTATCTTGCTTCTTCTTTCTCAATTTCTCTCTGCAAATGTGTGTAGTATTTTCTAGCTAGATATATTTTGTGTAGGTTCAACACATTTACATGGTATCAGCGCCGATAGACTGCTAAACAAAAGCTACACCAAATCATTTTTTGCAGGTACAAAAGATGGATTATTTGTCGAAAATACTTCTCACGCCTCATAACTATTTGGAATGGAAGCCAAAGATTATACTTATTCTTAGATGTAGAGTCTTATACCAAATAACCATGGAAATGGAAGTAGAGCCTGATTCTGTCAATGAGAAAAATGACTTTCTCAATAGACAAGATATGGCCATAGGAAGTATTGACATGTCTGTTTCTCCCAAACTTTTCCGTCAAGTATATGAAGAATCAAAAGGATTAAATCCAAATGAATCATGGACCAGATTGGAGGTTCTATTAGGGAATAAAGACTTGTGAATATTTCATGCAGGAGGTCGAACAGATAGAGCAAGAAGAGAAGCCATCAGAAGATCAAGCCTCTTATTATGAAGAGTCTTCTACAATTTTTTTTGTAGAAATTAGTATTCCAATAATTGAAGATGATGTCTACTCCATTTCAGATTTATTTTCTGAAATTCATGTGGAAGATATATGGCATGCATCTCATGATTCACATGCAGACACTTTTGCATGTACCATGGATGCATCTCAGGTGTCAAAAAGAGATCCGCGTAGATTAGATGCCATTCTGATATTTTCTGAGTAAAATTTGCAGAAACAAATTGGATATTTGAATTCGTCTCAGGAAAATATCCAATTTAAAAAAACAAATCATCCAAAACAGAGTCTAGAAAGTGAAGTTATGATTGTTTTAAAATCAACAAAATTTCAGCATTTTTCTGGAAATGGTCACACGGTTTTCAAAATTTCATCCAAACTTTATTTGGATATTATTCATTACAAGAAGATAAAGTGGATATGTGTGGAAATATCAATGATGCATATACTTCATCAGATCCATGCAGACATCTACATATTCAACAAAATCTTCAAAGAGCACAAACTTGCATAGTTGCGAGGTCTTCTTGGAGTGAAGGACATGGTTACTTAGCAACTTCCTTTTGTTCCTTATCATTTTTTATTTTATGCATTGTAATTTGAGGGGGGGTTTTGTTCCCATGATATTTTCCCTCTTTCCTCATTTAGTTCAGTGTATCTTTTGGGCTTTTCCCATGAAGTTTTCCCTCTTCTCATATTTAGTTCAAGCACTTTTGTATTTGGGTACCTAACATGGCCTCGTAGAATGGGACCCATTCTTTATCTTCACCATAGTGATGCCTGTGGGGTGTTGGAGTTACTTCACAATAATGCATAGGATTTATTTTTGCTAAGGTTGTTCCTTGTTTATTAATCATAATTGGTCATTATACGCTCCTTATATTTTAGGGGAGAATATCCCAATTTGGAGAATATTCTTTTCAAGACACTTTGGTTTGACTAGTTGAGTTAGCTTAGATGTTGCATTGGTTTTGTCACCATGCAACATTGGGATCTATCACCAACTCACTACTCTTTGTTCACCAAATAACCTGGGGTGTAGACTAGTTTACTAGTTAACTCGCCATGTAAGGTAGCTAGAGAGGTAGTGGGGGCCTAGAGGGCCCGAGTGATAATAGTGGAGGTCATTCATCGTAAGGTGGACTAGGTCCACTATATTATTAAATAATACCCACCATGGTAGTTAGATATAATAAATGGGTAATTAGATATAATAAATGTAAGATGACTTCTTAGAAGGTTCTACTTCTTAGAAGATTCCTCCTCTAACGTTCTTAGGCATGGTAGTACTATATAAAGGTGTTCATGCAATGTAATGAGACAGGAAGATAATTAGTGTATTTGGAGGGTAGCTCAATAGGAGGATGCCCTCTCAAGAGGCAAGTGAACAGTGAGAGGATCCCTTCCATAATAGAATCCATTGTATGGTGTTGCCCTCACCTCAAGGGTTTTGTAATAATAAAGTGGGGTTTCTCTATCTTGCTTCGTGGATCTATTGTATTCAACATTTGTGGTGATTATATTTGTATATCTGACTTTGTTTCTTAACAAGTGGTATCAGAAAGACTTTCTCAAGTATACATTGGTGGACCCAACATTTTTATTTTTGGCATTTGTTTCTTTCTGAGAAAAAAAAAAAACGGACGGACATTATTGAAGTTTTCAAGTATTTTGAAAAATTTGCAGAAAAAGGGTTGTATATTTGAGTTCCTCTTAGAAAAACACCCAAGTTAAAAACAAATCGGGTCTCAAATCCAACCCCGAAGTCAAGATATTTAAAGCTCTTTAAAATCAGAAATTTTCGTGGTTTTTCTCGCGGACGGCTATACATGCATTTGTTTTTATTTATGTAGCAGTTGGAGACCGAATTTTCAAAAATTACATATCTGAGTTCCTCTCACAATTTCACCCAATTTCAAAAAAAAAAAATCAGCCTAAACTAAGTCCGAAGTGAAGTTATGAGCATTTTAACTTCAACATTTTTAGGTTTTTCCTAAAAGCCGCGATTTTTTGCCAAAACTTCTTGGGTTTATTTTTGAGTTTTTCGTGATTTCAACAGTCGAAGAGTTCATAGGGTGATCGATGGCTACTTTTCTCAAACCTTGAAAGAAATTCTTGAATCATTCAAAGCCCAATTGGATGACGGATTGGATGCATTTGCACATGGCCTTACAAACAGTTTCACACATAGCCTCACAACCACTTCTCACATATGGATTCAATGATAGTTTTCATAGTATTCAAGATTCATTGAATGACATGAGAGAGAGATTTCTTATGTGGCCTCATATGAATGAATATAATCAAGAAATATATTCTTGGTATGATTTTGAGGGCCTATGCAGGATGATTGGTATATGGATAGTTGTCATTTCGGATGACAACCACTTCCATATTTTATTTGATGACTCTAATCCACCTTCTCGAGAACATCAATGTTCCGTGATCGAGCTGCTACTCAACGCTCACTTCATATATTCTATAGTGGTATTATTTCTTTCAGATTCTACTATGACCCCTTTCCACTATGTGGATGGATCTTCTTATTTGATCCACATGATAGGTGCCTGATTTGGAGCATCATTTGAGTTGGTTATTGGGTTCAAAAATCTTCTACTGGAGTTCACATGAGCACTGGACATGGGACCCAAGCTTACAACGGTGGCTGGACTACTTCATCATGTTGGATTTCCTTTCTACATGGGACTTTGGTTCTTCGGTCTTCTTCAACATTATGGTCCACAATTATCCATGGACCCCTGGTATGGAGCCAGACATCAAGCTGCTGAGGACAACACTTTCTCATAAGGGGATGGAAATGTAGCGGTAGCTAGAGAGGTAGTGGGGGCTTAGAGGGCTCAGTGATAATAGTGGAGGTCATTAACGAGGTGGATCTGTGGTCCCACTATATTATTAAATAAGACCCACTATGTTAGTTAGATATACAATGGATAATTAGATATAATAAATGTAAGAGGACTTTAGAAGGTTCTACTCTAGAAGATTCCTCCTAGAATGTTCTTTAGGTGATGGTAGAACTATATAAAGGGGTTCAAGCAATGTAATGAGACAGGAAGATAATTAGTGTATTTGGAGCGGTAGCTCAATAGGAGGATGCCCCCTCGAAGAGGCAAGTGAATAGGAGAGGATCCCTTCCATAATAGGATCCATTGTATGGTGTTTCCCTACCTCAAGGGTTTGATATAATAAAGTTGTGGTTTTCTATATGGTTTCATAGATCTTGTGTGGTGATTGTATTCGGATATCTTTGGATCTATTGTGATATTTTGTATTCAGGTCTTTGGTTCTTAACAAGCTAGCTGACAGTTCACTCCCGTAACTACCTGCGAGACTAGACTAGGTGGTAGTTTACTCTTGTAACTGTTGGTATGTGTCCAGATCAATCTAGACCACCACTATGGCTCATTATTTACTCATTTATACTATATCTATTGTAAATTATTCACTCTTTATGTGTGGAATATGGTTAATGAGAATTCTTCCATTCTTTCTATCTTGCTTCTTCTTTCTCAATTTCTCTCTGAAAATGTGTGTAGTATTTTCTAGCTAGATCTATTCTGTGCAGGTTCAACACATTTACAACCGTAGTGGTTGGCTTAAGGGAACCTCTTAATTTTAGTATTTTTTCAGGATCAGGAACTGGCATGGTCTGTTTACCATCTGGATTTTGTCTGGTGTTCCTTCGATTGGATGCCAACTTACTTAACGTGGAGTCGCCAAGTGAATAATAAAAACTTATCCTTTATAAGGTGTTCACTCTTTGTTCACTATCAAAGAGTAGAAACTTGAAAATGTCATTCTCCCAGGGAAAATGATTTCGTATCTCCATCCCCGACAATGACGCCAAAAAGATGTTGTTCCAGAGTCTGTACTTCAGGCTATAAAGTACTGAGTCTAGGCATCCAAAAGAGTGTGAAAGATATAATTGGGGAAAACAACTGGGAAAAGAAGATAAGGTTGGTTTCTAAGTTGTCTGGGTCTAGCTTCCAGCTATTTCTAAATGTTTATATCTCGTTCAATGGCTACCCATGAACATTCGAGTTCGGCCCAGGTAATAGCAGTTTTCATAATGGTATCTAAAAGGTTTAAAGCGAGGATGGTTTTATCGGAGAGATCGGGTTCTATGTTGGGTTGTCTTGCCACAGTGACAGTCATAAAGGAACATATTTTTTATAAAGTGTTGGTTGTTGTTTCACCTTTAGATTATACAAGAAATAATCCTAAAATCGAATTAATAGTATAACAAAACCAAAGGCCGTTTTCCGTAACTGAGTTAAATTTTAAAACCATGCATGAAGCGAGAGAAAACATAGATCTGTTGAACAATGTGAGGCATCAATCAAGTAAGAATATCACCTTGTGACAAAAGAACAAAATAAGTAGGAAAAACTTTAATGAAGCATATGATATAGAGATCTAAACAATTCACAGGTCTTGTACCTACTGATAGCCGATACAGAGGAAAAGTTGTAAACGATTAGATAACTGGAATAAATGACCACCACAGTAGAGGTTGTACTAAATTGTAGCTAATCATTCATTAAAGACACATATGAAAAATGATGTGAAATGCGAAATAACAGAAGAAACACATAACCCACTCTTGACAGAAAAAAGAGTCTTCGATCTTCCTTGTATTAATTCTGGAAAAATAAATATTCTCTGGTACAATCGGCCAAAGGAAAAAAGCCCTTGGTGGATTGTTTCAAAATTATACTTATACAAAATTAAAATGCTTTGAATTCTAATCATTCTAAGAATTTCGGTTACAAATGGAAAATGAAGCATTTCACTTCCTTGTCTCTTGTCTTCCTCCACGTAGGTAGGGCGTTTTCTTTTCTTGTTCTCTGGCTCCAAAAATAGGATGGGATAGGCATCTGTTACTACTTTCCTCCAGAATTCTACCCTTTCCCCTGCTCGATACAAATAACACACCTTTCTACCAACTGGGCTATCATCTTGGAAGGTTCGGCTTGGTTGTTCGCCTTGAAAGTGTAGCAATTCTTTGCCAACTGTGGCAATCTTTCCCCTACTTGTCAGTCTTCCGTGATGATAGACCACAATTGCAAGTTTGGTCTTATCAACCATTTATCCACTTAGGAAATATTGACTTCACTTACCTAGGATAAATCAATTTGTCCTTTTTCCCCATTTTCCTTGATATCCAGCAGATGTTTGGCAATGTTAATTTTTCCCAGTGTTCAAACACTACCTTCTTTATTGAGATCTAACAAAATTTTATTTATTAAGCCAAATGTTTCTTCACAAGAATCTCTCATCTCTTTAGCTCTTTTTCTGCTCTTGGATATATTATGTTCCCATGCCTTCAATAATATGTTAACTTTGATTTTCTCTAGGATAGACAACCTGGAACTGATGTCCACCTCTTCTTTCATTGTTGCTATAACATCTTCTTGGAAAGAAACCCGAGCTGCTACACCTTCTCTTTCTCTCAAGGAGATATCTTTTAACGCTTGTTCTATTGTATGAAAATGATTCTATATGGCTTCTAATTTGGCAAGTAGATATTGTTGAGCTACTTCTACCTTATTTCATATTTCCATGGCTTGGGATTGGAATACTGTTATGTCTATGGCCTGGTTTTCAACAAAAAATAATTCAGATTGCAACAATTTTATTTTCTCCTCTTGTTGACTTACCTGCGTTTGGCTTATTTGTGCTGACTGATGCATCTGCTCAAGGTCAGATTTAAGTCTCTCTATTTCCTGTTGATCGGTCACTCTGGATTGCTCAAAACCTTTATTTTCTTCATCCCTGGAATCCGCCTTTGTCGTTGCTACCCAAGCCTCCAATTTGCTGATCAATAGGTTCTTTTGTTTCAATTGTGCCTTCAAATTTCCGACTGAATATTGGTTGGTTGTTGCGTAAGCCCCCAATGTTCCTGCTACCTCATTGGCGAATTCTTCCTCTTCCAAGGCTTCTCCATCTGCTAGGATTTTGTATTTTTTATCTATTGTGCCCTGTCTTTGGTATGTTTCTTGCTTCACCACGACCTTCCTTTTCTTACTGAAGAAGAATTCATTAGGAGGCAACTCTTCTACAGAGATAGGTGTCAGGTCCTCCTTGAATATCCACTCTGTATCAGGGTTCCCCTTTGTGAATTGTAAGGGAGTGACAGATGCAATGGGGATGCTGATATCCTTGGTAAATATCTCTGGGTTTCCTTCTTCTTGGTTGGGGATCTCTTTTTCCTGATTCGAGCTCTTAGTTTCCTCTGTCCTATCCTGAGTCTCTTGTTTTCTAGGATTCGAACCTATTGAACTTTTATCTTTTGCTTGCTGTGTACCCAGAGGTTGTGAGTTTCTGCCCTATAAAACTTTAGGGAGGCAACTTCTCCTGTGCTCTTGGAATGTATAAAAATCGACCATATCACTAGGCAACAGAGCTTGAACCGAGCTTAAGACATTAGAGTAGGACCTCGCATCTCAGAAGATTTCGTCATGAGGTGAGTCTTCGTGTTTGTATCTCTTCATGCCACAACTCGCCATGTGATTACTCACAACCTTATTAGGGTCACCTTTCTTAAAATCAATGTCCACCAATTTCATGTCCTCAAAGCCCGTAGCCTCCACTTTAGCATGGAAAAAATATAATAAAGAATATGTACCAATGCAAATGGGGAAGGGTGTCCATACCTTCTTTGATACTCCTTTGAGATCCTTTCTTATCCCACCGAGCACATTTTTCTTGATGGTCTCGCGACATACTAGCTTGCTTGGTAAGAATAGAGATAGAGCATATGGGGGGACAGAGGTGCCAAAAACCCTAATATATGAAAATTATGCTTCTATATACCAATCTTCCATGCTGCTCAGGTTGGCCGTGATGTTATCTGAGGTCCTGGGAGGTGGATAGCCGAAGCTAGAGACATGCATTGGTACCATTACCCAGTTGAAAATATCATACAAAAAATCTTTGGCTTTATCTTCCCAGAGTTTCGAGTGGTAGATATGAATAGGCTCTGCATTAGTTGGAGTCCAACTCCAACTCATTAATGGGAAAGGTGTCATGAAGAAAATAGTGTCCATGATGTAAGAGGACATGCAAAATGAGGATTCTTTCTAGCTTGCCTTTTGTTCTCGATATTCTGTAATTCGACTGGCCATATTATCTGACAATAATTTGGCCCACTCGAAAGAGAATCCCTCTGTTACTGTGTGAATAAGAGGTACCCATGGGAGAAAGAAGTGAGAGGTGTCATCCTTCCCATACAGTCTTCAAACCATCATCGCTATATACATGAATTGTGGTACCAACGATGAGATTGAATAAATTCCATTAGTATCGGCTCTGAATTTCGCTGGGTGTGAAACCCAGTCTTTGATCATATCGGATAAGATTTTCCCAAATTGCTCGCATTCCTTCTTTTTGAAACCCTCCAAGAATTCAGCATTGTGAGTAAGGTTTGGTGTGGGAGACAATTTATACATTGCCTATAAATGCTATGGTTTGAATGTCTCAATTGCAACCTTCTGTACGTTGAATATTGTCCTAGTCGGGATGTCTACATGGTCCAGCGCCCATCCGATCATATCATAATAGGGAAAAATCCATGGCGTTTCTGTGATCTTGTGCATCTATGACTGAGAAACTATTTTGTATTTGGTGGACAAGTCGTCTTTCTCGTTATCGTTGGAATCATCTGGAAAGTTTATCAGCTCGGATTGCAAAATATTGGAGACATACGCCCATGTTTCGACAGTATTGATACTTCTAGGCGAGGTATCAGAAATAATATTTGAACCTTGACTTGGATTCTCGGTAGCTACCTTGGATGATTTTCACAGAGACATGATATAGAACCTTGCAATTAGTTCCCCTGATACAAAAAATTAAAACACAGACATAGGTTATCTTGCTGAACTTGGCTCTGCACAAATTAGAAATAAATCTAAGATAATGACTGAAATATTTTCTCTTTGAGAACTTAATTCTATGTGAGTCCTTTCTAACAGAATGTTTAAATCATTTAATAAAAATATTTAGAAATAAAATGGGATCTTACTATCAACCACCTCATTAAATTTCTAATAAATTCCATAGATCTTTGTTAATGCGTGATTCGGGAGGATCGCGACAACGTTTAATTCTTGGTCCGTAGGTTGTACGAGTTGAAGGTCATCTAAGGTGTTAATTAATCCATTTCAACCTTTTATTAAGTGTGTTTAGTCCTTAATCCCTTTTTCGGAGTTCGCAGTATTGGATGATTTTACTTCTAGTCATTGAACCGCGAACCCTGAATTCGCGATATTGCGATTTGGTTGATTAACTGTGATTTGAATTAATATTTTTATTGACCACAATTAATTAACGAATATCATGACTTCGAGGATCAGAGTTACGAATGTGTTGTTTCTGAAGTAGCAACGGTCGGGTCGCGAAATCACGATGTAGAATAACTATGGCTTAAAAGTCATTATTCTTGTTATTAACCAATTAAACTTAATCCAACTTCGCCACTTCACGTATCGGGATATCGAGGGTTTAGATATGTATAACCATGATATATGCGAAATCCTAAAATCTAACTTTCTAGACCTAGGTGTGTCGTCTCAATACTTAGAAAATAGGCGGTTCCGACCTTTGATAACCAAAGTATTCGAAAAATATAAGTGTTCCAACATAGGCTCCAACTAGGGATCTCATCTCCTTGCGGGACAAGAAGAACAATAGACCAAGTGCCTTTATTGGGTAAATGGAGTCATTAGCTTGCTTCTGCAAAACTTGCTCTGAAAGAGGATACATAGGGAGAAAGGGGGTTTCATCCTTACCTCTGAAAGATTTCGAAACTTTATCACTCTCTTATCTCAATATTAGTCCTCCTTCTACTCTAATACTGAATTTGGGTCTTCTCAAGATGATCAAAACAACCTTGGCGATTTGAACAGGTTTTGTTGATTTTGCTTGCATCAAGGTGAAGTAACTTCAATGTTTTTAATCAGGGAGTCTTGCACGCACCTTGGATGTAGATCAGGTTTCAAAGAAAATTAATTACCAGAGTATGTTACAATTCATGTGTAATAGGATTACAGATATTTTAGACATTGCCTCACTGCCAGCGTGCCTATTTAGTACCTCGGTGAAGTTGTTTAATTCCCTTTATTGAATTTCCTTTCACCACTTCAAGTTGTAGCTTTGCATTTAAATGATAAGATGAGGGAAATCATTTTATGAATTTCCTTTCACCATCTATCTTATATTTTCCTTTTCCATGAAGTGGGGGAAATCAATTAGTAGAAAGTATACCAGGGGTAATATCTGTGTATAATTTTGTAGATAACGTCTCTTAACTCACTTTGATTACTCTGGATCAATTTTCCTTTGACCTTCTAAACATCTTAGTTGGTAGGGAAGCTTTAGGGGAGAGTTTATTTCCAGGGGCCTTCTTTTTAGAAAGACTAATCGTCAAGACCTATTGAAAAAACCAAGGGAGTTAGGATTAGCCTAAGCATAGCTAAGTTTAGTGAGAGCTGAGGGTTTGCAAGAACTCGCCACCCTTTTTGCTGGCATTCGAAAAAATCGTTTGTCGACTTTTAGAGTTAAAGTGAAACCTCTTTTCCTTCTGTGAAAAACATGGGAAGATATCGGGATTCAAGGGGAAAGAATCAAAGATTCAGGACATAGCGAAAAATAAGGTTTCAAATTTTGTAAGCATAGGTGTTATAACAAAATTTTGACTCCTGGAACCTTTTTCTTATTTAGGACGCTTCACTTCTTCTGTTTTATTTTGATTATTTTTATCTTATCCAGGGGAACTTTTTAGAATCGATAGTAAAAAATACTCTTTTGATAATCCATCGAGTGAAAATTTTCATACTCATGAGACCGTTATTGCACTTAGGTGACCTTCATTTGCAATCTAGATATTTGGGGAATTTGTACCTTTGCCTTACCATTTCATTCTCATCTTAGTAAATGATATTTTATCACCTGTTTCGAGTGAATTGGTTTCCCAATACATGACCGTCTATTTTCCTCTTTATGATGTTTGGGCTGTAAACTAGAATCCTGTAAGAAAGCAACACAAAGAGCATCAGGATTTTAAATTTTATGGAATTCAATTTGTTGCAAATTTCGTATCACCAACCTGTTTTATTTGCGATGAAAAAGAAAATAAAACTTACCAAACAACTATAAAAACACAAACACAAACCAATATATACCGTGGAAATTTGGAAATTATTTATTGGATATAGTGCTTCAGATAGCGCCCATTGATGGGGGCGTTAAGGGTTTTACCATCCAAATTTTCTAACAGAAACAAGCTCTTCCCTTCAGAAGCTGTGACTTTGAATGGACCATACCAGATATGGTCAAATTTTCCATGTTTTTCCGAGTCTTCCCTTCTAGCATCCCATTTTAAAACTAAATCACCAGGGAGGAATTCCCTATCTTTAGCCTTATGATCGAACAACGCTTTGATATTGTATTGATACCTCTGAAGCCTTTCGTCTACCTCCATTCTGTTCTGCTGAAATTGGATCAACTGATTTATCCTTCTTGTGATGTGATTTGGTTCTTCTTTTTCATCCTGCCAAAGTTTCATCACGGGTAAGGCCATATTTATGGGTATCACTACATCGGTCCCATATACCATTTGAAAAGGAGAAGTGCCAATCGATTTCTTGGTGCCTATCTGATTCGCCCACAAGGCATACTTCAAATGCACATGCCAAGATTATTTGTTCAACACTTTCTTAATTATGGTAATTAGGCTTTTATTCGATGACTCGGCGAGCCCATTGCTTTGGGGGTAGTATGCTATAGAATGGGCCAGTATAATATTATATTTTTGGCAAAAGATGACCATCACCATAGATTTGAATGCCTGGGCATTGTCTGTAACTATTTTTCTGGGACAGCCGAATCTAGATAGTATGTTCTCTTCCAGAAAATCCATCACCACCGAATCAGTCGCTCTTCTGGTTGGAACAGATTCCACCCATTTGGTGAAATAATCAGTAGCGGTCAGGATCCATCTATGTTGAGAGTTGGAATGTGGGTTAATTTCTCCTATAAAATCCAACCCCCATTGTTGAAACGGGGCATCCGTTTTAATCAGAACCAAAGGTAATGCTGGGAGTTTTTTCTTTCCTGCGAACAATTGACAAGATTTACAGGATCTAACTTTGGTATTGACATATGAAAAGAGTTTAGGCCAGTAATATCTTGCCCTCAAGATTTTATCAGTTGTTTCTCTCCACGCGTGATTTTCTCCACATACTCCTTCGTGAAATTCGTTTATGACCTTTTCTTCTTCTGATTCTACCAAACAAACCAATAGGAAGCGTAGAGGGTCTTTCCAGAACAATTTGCTTTCAGATATACAGTACTTTACCATATGTAATTTCAGTGTCCTGGCTTAAGATGGAGATAAATCACTCGGTTAGTTCAGGGTCATAAGGTACGATACTATGTCTTTATACCAACCTGATGAGGAAAACTTCTATTCGATTCTTGTTGGAGCTATTTGGTCATCGAATTCATCTATATTCACAAATCCTTCGTATTCTTGTAGGTTATTTATTCAAAGTGATCTAAAATTTTATTTGTATAAGAGATTAGCCAAGCCCCGTCCTTTTATGAGCTTTGTCTGTTTGACCTCTAGATCATATTCTTGAATTTTAGCGAGCCACCCACCCGTCTTCCTGTCTCTGTCGGGTTGCACCGATATATCTTTTATGGAACTGGTGGGCACATATGCAATTACCTTGGAGTGTAAAACGTAGGTTCTGAAAGCCTTCAGTGCCTTTACCATAGAGTATGCTTGCTTTTCCATTATATCATATCTCAATTTTGCATATCTAAGGATCTTACTAAAGAATGCTATCGGTTTCTCAAAACCCTCTTCATTCTTCTGGATGAGTACTACCACAATCATGTGTTCGGAGGCGAATAAGAAAATCAAAAACTCTTTTAGATAATCAGGGTTGGCCAACACGGGTGCTTCACTTATAAATTTCTTGATATGTGCAAATGACGATTTGGCTTCTGCCATCCATTTGACTTCGTTGTTCTTCTTCAACATGTCTGTGATCAATTTTACGATTTCAACAAAATTCAGAATAAATGTCCTCAAAAAATTTATTTTTCTTAAAAATGATTGAATTTCCTTTACATTTCTAGGGATATTTATAGTGTCTATAGCTTCGACCCTTTTAAGATCGATTTAAATTCTGTCTCGAGACACAATATGGCCCAGGAGTTTACCTTCTTGCATCACAAAGTGAGATTTATAGGGGTTTAAGGATAAACCAAATTTTCGGCATTTCTCGAATGTTTGCTTGAGGTGTATCAGATGATCTTCATTAGATTTAGAAAAAAACAGTCAGATCATCAAGGTAAATGACCATGAATTTATCTCTCTCATCGATGAAAGCGATATCCATAGCACGTTGGAAGGTCGCAACTACATTCATTAAACGAAAAGGCATTTTTTCATACATAAATGTGCCCCAAGGGGTGGCGAAGGTTGTTTTCTCTTTATCGTGCTCATTGACAACAATCTAATTATAACCCGAAAACCCATCGATCATTGACATTCTATTTTCCCCAACCACCTTCTCTAAAACATGATCCATTTTGGGAAGTGGATAATTGTCTTTGAGGGGGGATTTATTTCGATTTCTAAAATCCACACAGAGTCTAATCTCTCCACTCTTCTTCCTAACTGGGACCAGGTTAGGTACCTAGTCAGAGTATCTCAGTGGTACAATTATTTTTGCGTCCAAAAGATTTTTAACTTACTTTTCAACCACAAGCAATAAAATGGGATTAATTTGCCCGAGTTTCTGTCTAAAAGGTTTAACACCGAGCTTCAAAGGTATTTTGGGTTCGATCACCATGGTGTCATTAGTTCTCAGCTCATCATAAGACCAAGCGAACACATCTTTATACTTTTGGAGTAAATCTGCATACTTACCTTTTATCTCAGGGGGAAGATATTTTGATATATTTACTATTCTAGGCTCCTCTTTGGTCCCTATGTCGCAATCTTCAACTTCTTCTGGTTGAGGTTGTAAAGTAGATTTTAGGGGCATGTCATTTTGGTCAAACAATCTTTCTAGAGGGATTAGTCCTTTCGGAATCTGATTTCTTTTTAAAGCTAACATGAGATGATTTTCTTAGAACTCTTGAGGACCCTCCCCTTCTTATATAATCCAAGTATGGTCATTTTGGTTTTCTTGGTCAATGTGAGTTTCAGCGAAATCGTCGACCATTTCAAGGAATGGAGGATCTTGAATATTTCAGAACTTTGTAAGTATGTTTCTCCTGTACACTTTCAAATTTCTATCACTAGTGCACTTTACCTCGATCAAATGGCTACGATATTTTTGTGCGTAGATCATATGACAGAGATATTTTATTTGTGCTCTGATCGAATGATTGAGATATTTCCTCCTCTACAATTGCTCCTCATTGTCTGCACGTTGATCGGATGGTCCGAATTTCTCCTCTGCGGCTGATCCAATGATAACTGTTGCTCCTCCTCCTGACCTTTGGTGTTATTCCAGACTTAGAAGGTTTTCGAAAGATTTAAAGGTTTCGACCTTTTTTCTTCCTGCGAGTCCGTTTCTTGGATTTCGTTCCCACTTCTTGGAAAGTGATGTTGCTTCTGAGCTTGATCTCCTCACAGATTTAATCTCCTAGAACTTCTTTCTTTTTTGGGAAATTATTCAAACTCGGATTTAAAGGTTCTTGAAAAGAATCATTTCCCATTGTCCTAGCGTTCCTCTCCTCTTGATTCTTCGATTTCTTTACAGAATCGCTTCGACTCTTCATCGAATTCTAAATCTTTGCACTCCTTGCAACATATATTTACACAAGTTCTTGAATTTTTGTGATGACTATGCACACCTTGTGGCAATCGCTTTACACTTATTACAAAGAAACCTTCCGCTATTCCTTCCGATCTTATGAGTCAAGACATACTCGGTCAATGCACTCAAAGAGGATTGTGTGCACACCTTGCACCGGCTCAGAAGGAAAACGATTTAAATTTTTATGCAGGCATTTCAAAGATGTCCACACCTGTAACAAGATTCATTCATTCTTGAACAAACATAATACGAGGGAAATAACACACAACAATTGCTTCTCACATTGGATCAATTTTCCTCTGCTATCTTCATTCAAAATCAAGAAATCGGTTATAGTAAAATTCAAACAACAATGACTACTCTGGGATTCCTACTTGCCTACGATTCTCATAACTATCGTAACCCTTCCTCAGGGTGTACAAAACCTCCCTTTATACAAAAGAAAACAAATAACTCCTATCTAATTGTGGTTACATCGGAACTAGGGTTAGTTCCCAGGTCACGCGTTCTCATTTTGCCTCTATGCGTGTGATCTTTCCCCTTTTTATTTCTATCAGCCTCTAAATATTGCAGTACTAACTTGTGTTCGAGACTCCAGATTGATTCTTGGGCACTGAGTTTTCCTACCACATGCACTTGCCGATGATGTTCCTGCATCATACTCCCCTGGGCAAACATTTGTGGACTCTTGTCCATGAGCTCTTGCACCGAATTTCCATGCTTCTGGATATCAACTTCACTCTCCCAACTAGTATCTTCTATTGGATGTCCCTTCCACTTGACCAGATACTCAAAGTAGGTCTTCCTTCGGGTCTTCTTACTGATCCTATGATCAACAATCTTTTCCATCTGTGGTTTTTCTGCTATAGGCATTTGTTTCTCCCATTTGATCTTCTCTTGTTCTGCTGATCCCTCTGTGTCATCCTTCCTGTAAGGATATAGGTCTGAAACGTTGAATATGGGTGATATGCCCCCATCATCTGACAACTCAATATCGTAGGCCTTTGCATCAAACTTCCTCAAGATCTTACACGGTCCTGTTTTATTCATCTTTATCTTGTTATATATCCCCCTAGGGAACCTTTCCTTCCTAAGATGTGCCAGAACCTGATCTCCTATTTCAAAGTGGAGTTCTCTGCGATGTTGATCAGCTCTGTGTTTGTACTCTTGTCTAGAATTCTGCAACTTCCCTCTGATCTGGCTATGGATCTTCTATATTTTTGCAGCAAAATATTCTTCTCCAGCGCTTTTGATCTCACTTTGTCCCAAGTATCTCAACTCAGACACTCCCCTGGGTTTCATTCCATACAATATTTGGAACAGGATCTTCCCAGTGCTCTTATTTTGTGAGTCGTTGTATGCAAACTCTGCTTGCGACAGAATCTGATCCCACTTATTATGGTGTTCGATGACTAGACTCCTCAATAAATTTCCCAAACTTATGTTTACCACCTCAGTCTGTACATCTATCTAAGGGTGATAAGCTGAGCTGAAGGAAAAATCTGTCCCTAACTTCTTCCATAGTTTTCTCCAAAAATGACCAACAAATTTCATGTCTTTGTCCAAGACAATACTTCTGGGTAGGCCGTGAAGTCTCACAACTTCCTTAAAGAACATATTCGCAACATGTGTTGCATCACTGGTCTTTTGGCATGGGATAAAGTGTGCCATCTTTGAAAATCTATCCACCACCACAAATATGGAATTGCATCCTCTTTGCATTCTTGGCAGTCCCAACAAAATATCCATGCTTATTGCATCCCAAGGCCTCTCTGGTATGGGAAATGGTTGATACAATCCAATGTTTTGTCTTTTACCTTTTGCATGTTGGCAAATTCTACATCTATTCATGAATTTTACCACATATGTTCTCATACTTGGCTAATAGTATGAAATGGTCAACTATGCAAATGTCTTATCGTGGTCAAAATGTCCAGCCAATCCTCCACTATGATTTTCCTTCAAAAGGTTATCTCTCATTGAGCATTTTGGTATGCACAATTGACTTCCCTTGAACAAAAATCCCTCTTGAATCATATACTTTGTTCACTAGCTCCTATCTCTTAGAACAGGATTCACGCATGCTTCGTATGATTCCTTGAAATATGGATCATCACTATACATTTCCTCAAGGTGTTCAAACCCTAATGTATTTACCTGAAATTCCTGCAGAATCAAACATCTCCTGATAGTGATCTTGTTGATGGCTCTCGAGTCTGTACACATTCTCCATCCTCCATCTTTCTTTGGACTTAACACAGTTGGCATTGCGCATGGGCTCAAACTCTCTCTGACCAAACCCTTGTCTAACAATTCCTGGACTTGGTTCTTTACCTCCTCATTCTCTCGAGGTGTCAGTCTGTATGCTTCTTTGTTTGGTATACTTGCTCCTGGTATCAAATCGATATGATGGATGATACTTTTGATGGGTGGAAACAAGTTAGGTAGCTCATCCACCACTATGTTAGAAAAATTATCCAATAGTTCCTAAACTTCTTAAGGCAAATCATGCATCGAAGTACTATTAAGGATAACTCTGGGTTTCCTCACCACAACAAACTACATCTCCTATTCTTTCTTGACTTATTTCAGGAGTTCCTTCTCACTCATGAGAGGTATGCTTGTGTTGGCTTCCCCTTTCACCTTCTTCTTCTCTATCAACAACAACATGTGTGTCCTACCATTATTCTTCAAGGTGTATGTATTCTTCCTCCCATCATGAATGACATTCCTGTCAAACTCCCATGGTCTTCCCAACAACATATGGCATACATCCATGGGAATTACATCACACAAAATTTCATCTCTATATCCTCCTATCTTAAATTTGACCAAGCATTGTTTAGTAACCATTACTTGGTGTCCTTTATGCAACCATGAGACTTTATATGTCTCTGGGTGTGTAGTTGTCTCCAACTCGAATTTATCCACCATCTCCATGGATACTACATTATAAGTGCTACCACTGTCAATTATCACCTTGCATACTCTATCTTTAGTCTTGCAAGCTATCCTGAATAGACTGTTCCTCTGTACCGACCTTTTGACTTCTGCCTCTAGTTTTAAAAGAACCTTCCTCATCATCAGGGATGTTCCATCCTCTGCTCCTTCTGCTTCAACATTCCCTCTTTGTGCTTCCAAAATGTGATATTCTCATCCTTTTGTCTTTTTCTTGGGGCATTCCCAAGACATGTGCCCTGTCTTTCCACAGGCATAACACCTAATTTCTCCTCTACCTCGTCCTCTAGAAGAGTTTCTTCCACCACCTTGTCTTCCTCGGGAACTTCCTCCTCTTTCTGAGTGACTGTGTGGAGTTTCCGCCTTGACCTTGGAGTTATGCGCTTTGTCATGGGAAACTCCCTTTCCTTTGTTTGGGGCTGAGATTTTACCTCTACCTTGTTGGCTTTGTTTTCTGGCCAAATTCTCTTATGTCTTCAGTGCAAACTGATAAGAATCCTCCACTGTCCTTACCAACATCATGCTGAGCTCATCCTAGATTTCATACCTCATGCCATTTATATACCTGGAAATTTTTTCTTCATCCCTCTCTCTTTGTCCATTTCTGATGTTCATCTTGTAAAACTCATATGTGTTTTATTTGACTATCATGCCCTTCTGTCTTAGGTTCTGTAGCTTCCTAAACAGATTGATCTCATAATCTTTGGGCATGAATTTAGCCTTTAGCTTGGCTACCATTCTGTCCCAATTCTTTATCTTTTGTTTTACCCTACTTCTCCTTTCATCCTGTAGTTCATCCCACCACAGTGTTGCATGTCCTTTAATCCTGGTGACAACATGTCTCACCTTTTTCTCTCCATAGACATATTCATAATCGAAATATTTGTCCATGGACCTTATCGAATCCAGCAACTCGTCAACATCGAAATTGCCTTCATACATTGGGACCTCTATCTTAACTCTAGCTCACAATCTAACAACTTCTCTTAGCAAGCGTTCTTCAACAACGTGTTTCCCTACAACTTCTTCGACTTCCACATCTTCTCTCTCTGCATCACATATGTCTCCAACATCAGGTTCTCTTCTCTGCACTGCTTCCATCACTTCCAACCTTGCACGAAGTTCTCACATATCTCTTTCTACAACACGATTGTATAAAGGTGGCTCCCCTCGTCTCCTCGGTGGTATTGTGTTGACTGTCTCTCACACACAGAGTATAACTTTTATTTCTTATTCTTCTTCGCTTGGAATCTATAGACAAAAAATCATCTCTGATATCACTTGATGCAGACACCCCCCTTTCTCCTCTCGGGGTTGTTGACGTCCCGGTAAAGGATCGATCAAGATACTGAGTCAAATTGACTCTTCAGGTCTCTTCTAGACCCCAAATCGACTTACACATGCCCTTCTTCGAAATGTGCAGGTTATATGGAACCCGCAAGCTTCTCCTTAGCTCTCCTCTAGCTAAGCCACTTCTCCCACGTGACCATTGGCAGTGACCACACGCTCGAGTGAAAGGCGCGTTGCGATTTCACGGTTCGTGACTCTAATAGTTTTGTTACATCTGTTCACCCGATATCCGAAACTGTGATGGCGCTAGATTGACCGCTCACACCCCTCTGTGATCCAACGACTCTTCTTTCCCCTTCATGAATCGGGACATCGTTCCTCGCGAGGTCGAAGGATGGCACATCTCCCATCTCCCGAGCTCCGAACTTGTGAAATCTCCCTGGAAAATAAATGGTCTAGATCTCTCCTCGTTCAACGGTCATGATTGAATCGTGATTTCATGACTCATGAGTTCCTAGAACTCTTACCTCTGATTTTCTCGAGTTTTGAACTACTGACAAAACAAGATCTACGGTTCATATCCCTCCTTCGATCAATGGCTATGATCAAATTGGTACTTCGGGTTTCACAACTTTTGAAGGTGGTTCACCTCTTTTCTTCTGATTCCTGATTTCCTGATCGCGTCAAATCGACGACTCACGATATTTCTCGATTCAACGGCTCAGCTCAAATCATGATTTCATGTCTCATGAATTCTCACTACTCTACCTTTGAATTATTCAAGTCATGAGTCAGTGAAAAGATGATCTCTCACCACGTTTCCTCCTTGACAAATGGACGATCCTGAAGATTTTAGAACTTTGTAAGTTCGTTTCTCCTGTACACTTTAAAAGGTCTATCGTCAGTTCACTTTACCTCAATCAGATGGCTATGATATTTTTACGTGCATATCGGATGACTGAGATCTTTTCTTTGAACTTTGATCGAAAAATAAATATATTTCCTCCTCTATGCTTGCTCCTCATTTTATGGATGTTGATCGGATGGTCTAGATTTCTCCTCTGCAGCTGATCCAATGATAATTGTTGCTCCTCCTCCTTATCTTTGGCATTCTTCCAGACTTAGAAGGTTTTCGAAAGATTTAAATGTTTCGACCTTTTTTCTTCCTGCGTGTCCATTTCTTGGATCTCGTTCACACTTCTTGGAAAGTGTTGTTCCTCTTGAGCTTGATCTCCTCACAGATTTTGATCTCCCAACACTTCTTGATTTTCCAGGAAATTATTCAAACTCAGATTTAAAGGTTCTTGAAAAGAATCCTTTCCCATTGTCTTGGAGTTCCTCTGCTCTTGATTCTTCGAATTATTTACAGAATCACTCCGACTCTTCGTCGAATTCCAAATATTTTCACTCCTTGCAACATATCTTTACACGAGTTCTTGAATTCTTGTGATGATTGTGCACAACTTGTGACAGTCGCTTTACACTTCTTACAAAGAAACCCTCCACTATTCCTCCTAATATTACGAGTCGAGACAGACTCGATCAACGCACTCCTTGCGGAATGTGTGCACACCTTGCACCAGTTCACGAGGAAAATGATTTAAATTTTTATTCAAGCATTTCAAATATGTCCACACCTGTAACAAGATTCATGCATTCTTGAACAAACATAATAATAGAGAAATAACACAAAACAATTTCTTCACACATTGAATCAATTTTCCTTTGCTATCTTCATTCAAAATCAAGAAATCAGTTATAGTAAAATTCAAACAACAATTACTACTTTGTGATTCCTACTTGCTCATGATTCTCGTAACTATCGTAACCCTTCCTCAGGGCATGAAAAACCTCCCTTTATACAAAAGAAAACAAACAACTCCTATCTAATTGTGGTTACATCGGAACTAGGGTTAGTTCCCAGGTCACGCATGCTCATTCTACCTCTACGTGCATGATCTTTCCCCTTTTTGTTTCTATCATCTTCCAAAGATTGGAGTACTAGCTGACATCCGAGACTCCGGATTGGTTCTCGAGCGCTGAGTTTTCTTGCCACGTGCACTTGCTGACGATGCTCCTGCATCAAGGAGTCCAGGGCATGTGTATAAGGATTCATAAAGGAAATCCACAATCAGGAAAAAGATATGTATGTGGGTTTGTAGGCCTTCTAGGAGAAATCTTCCTAGATCACGACTCAAATCAAAAAATCCCAAACCAAGAACCCAAAATTTGTTGCAATTAGGGAATATTCAAATGATATGAAGCAGTGGATAACAAAAAATCATGATTCCCTACCAAATTTTCTATGAATGACAGAATGGGAAACCAATCTCAACTAAATTGTACTAGACAATTTCCAGCAAGTTGGGGAGAAGCTTGAAAAGGAGTTAAACAATTCACTGGATATCTATGCCAAAAACCACAAAGCAACTTTCCTTTTGACATTCAATAGTCATCTACCCCGAATTGAAGAATTGGGCCAGCTAAAGTAAGATGAACAAGTCTTCACAAAATTAGAACAAAACATGAAGGAAAGGAAGGTAAATGATAGAGATGCATCTAAAGTGATGGTTAATCTAATGAACGACCATCTTATAAAACTTGCTAGAGCCCAAAACATGATCGAGGCTTCATGGTAAATATAACCATGGACATGAAGATGCTTTCTCAAAACTCAACAACCCACGAGGTCACCCTGGAATACTTTATTTACCTCATAATCATCTCTATCTTAGGACACCATGAAGTATGGCATCTTAGTTAAGACATAAAAGTAAATAAAGGGGGCTTATGAGG
>SNQJ01S0144390.1:24290-45956 GCA_010110895.2 Picea sitchensis
CTGGTAAATATTTCTTGTGGAATTCAAGAAGTCACATAGGGTAGTTTCTTAGGCAAGCTATAAAAACCACAAGAAATAGATTTTGAAAGGGGATATTCAATCTTTGTAATTTTGGGGGAACTAATTTTTCTAAGTATAATGTCGAGAAGCCCTCAAGGCTATTTTGAAAAATAGAAATATAGTGTTTCTTTGTATTTTGTTTACTTTGAACCTCTTCAAGTGAATGTTTGACTTCCCCAAAGCACTATAAGGATTTCTTTTCACAGATAAATTTATCTTTTTTGTATGGAAATTTTTTGTAGTAACTATCTTTCTCTTTCATGCATTATTTTGAGATAATGAGGAGGTTTGTATGTATGAATGTGTATTTATGACTGATCTAGTTATGCTTTCATATATGCATGTTATTAGTCTTTGCTTCTTCCTTACAACTATTTGAATGAAATTCAGTACAGGGATTAATAATAGTTGAGTCTATACATTAGTTATCCTTAGTTACTCCTAACTGAGATATTATAGGATAGGTTTCTTTTATTATTTAGATTAATTTTCATTTGTATCCCCTTGCATAAAACCATTCAATCACCCTCAAACCACTAATGGAGTTTAGGACAAAATCCATATGGGTATCCTAATGCAAACAATGTGAGGCCTAATAGGGACACCATATAGAGGAGTACCCTTGTTTATTGAAGGGCATGTTGGTCGCCTCAATAGATTTTGGTGCTAGGAGGACCTAAGTTGTATAGCTAGCGGTAATGCTCGATATTCTCATGGCCAACCTTCTAATTACATCCCTATTTAAAATAAACCACATCCTTTCCCAATTTCATAGGAAAATCCTAAGTGGGAAATACCTTTCTAAGATGCTAATACTTCTTTTGGAATTATTTCCACTAAAAGTCTCGAAACTTGGTAGATTGTTCCAAATGTAGAGTTTGTTGGAACGTGTTGGATAAATCATTCCTTAGCTAAGTTAATTGGTCACTTACCCATTTCTTTTTCATTACCCAAAAGAAGATCTACTTGAATACCCATTAACTAGTTGAACATTCTCGTCGACTATGTTGAAGACTTAGTCGAGGTTTCCTTATAGGAGATACCTCAAAATTGAGATAAAATCCGCCCTACTCCTTCAGGCTCTATTCCTACCAGTTCTAAAACTCATTCTGAATATGAAGAAGATACTGAAGAAATCCCCACCATGGATGGAAATGAGAACCATGTTCTTGCATGGATGTCTCAGGGAAACTTGAACCTACTTGGACAGATGCATGAATTTCCCAAACATCCAAAAAGATTCCTTCCCAAATTTGACCCAGACAAGTCATGTTGCCTTGAAGGTCATGTTAATAAATTTTACTCAGTATTTCATCTTCTTGACGTTCAACATGAAGATGTAGTTAGTAGGTTATTCATGTATACCTTCAAGAACAAGGATTCAACATGGTACTACAATCTCCTAGTCGAATCCATAAGGATTTGGGACAATTTTGAGAAATAATTAAACAACAAATTCGGAGAAGAGAAAACCACTACAACGCTATTTAAAGAACCGATTTCTCTTAAGATGGAGAAAAACGAGAAGGTAAAATAATTTAATCAATGTTTAACCACCATTCTAAACAAGTTTTATGTTGATGTTTCCCCTGTCAAGGCACTAACTGTATAATAATATATCTCGTCTTTGCATCCTTCCATAGGTATGTTTTTCAAATGAGCTTGTAAGACAACTTTAGCACAAAACGTTGAAGAACCCAAGCAAGTGGAAAAATAAATTCTTTCTCTTGGTATCCACCCCACAACCGAAGACAATAAAAAAAATGGTAAGAATCCTTTTCTTCTAACCAAACCTATTGATAAAGAGTCAAAATAATTAGAATATGTGGTAAAATTAGTCAATAAACTATCCAATGAAGTGGTATATCTTAAAAATAATGTTCGTGAAGAATCCTCTAAACAAAAATATTTTCTCCCTTTCTTCAAAAAGACTAATAATCAACCCAAACCACTTGAGACTCCAGGTCTCACCCTGAATCTCGATGATTTTGGTATGGACAACTTATGCTCTTATCATCAAATGAGTCACTCTCAGAAAAATTTCCCTCAATGGATTAATTTTATGAATTTGGTCATTAACCAACTATTAGACCAACAAACAATTCTTGATGACCAAACCCAATAAATAACGAATGAGGAAGAAAGTGAAGAAAAATATAATACTGAGGAATCTTCCCTTTAATTGTGGGACTGGTGTTTGGATTTCGATGAAAACAAATTAGAAGAAATATCCGTAGGTGACGCGGAAGCCATCAAGAATGTTTCAAAAGACTACAACCTACAAAGTAAAGGAGATGTGACAAACACTCCTCTCCCTTGTAAAACTATCATTACTCCTAGAAAGATAACTCCTCCTACTACCACGTAGAAAAAAAGAAACCCTTCATAGGCTAACACCACTCCCAAAACTTTAGTGTCAAACAAATCCACGAACAACCTTGGAAATCACTCTCTAGATTATGATGTCATCAAAGACCTAAAGAAAACCAAGGAAAACATCTCATTGTTTTCCATCTATTCTCTCTCTGAAATAGAGAGAGATGATTCTCAACACGTTTAAATCCCCTTTCTCAACAGAAAACGATAGCAATAGTGGAAAAAGGTCCCAAAACTGTTGAATCTAAAAGGGAATATCATAATGATATTAAGGCCATTGTCAATGAAACAAGCATAGGAACTCACTATAAGTACCAAATTCCACCGTTTCTTTTGACATTTGAAAAATTTAATTTCAATGTGCATAATTGTTTAATGGATCCTGACGCTTCATCAAATATTATGCCATATTCTGATTCCAATTAGTGAGGTATGACATTATCGTTATGGGTGAGATCAAGGATGCCATGATTATATTAACTTCTAATCCTATAGTTCACTGAGTGATTGACATCGTATTAGTGGATATCTCAAAATCTTACAGTTTGTTGTTAAGAATGGACTGGTCTGTGAAATTGTAAGGTTACTTCTCCACTGACTGGTCGCATATATGGCTGCCATGCATAGGACAGACAAACCAGATAAAGGTAGAAAATGAAGCTCACATGAAACACATGGTAACAAAGCTCGAAGTTAAAAACAAACCCATTAGATTTTCTCACATTGTTTTGGGAAATTTCATTTTAGAAACTAACCATGGTTGTTATACAACAAAACCATCTTCATTTCAATCAGATTAATAGTTCAAACTCATTCATTGGATACAGACTGGTGAAAATGACTGTACAATAGTATAAATAACTATCTTTTGTTTTACTAACTCAATTGTAGGAACTAACATTTGTACCTTGTTTTTTTATGGCTTCGTATCATAATAAGGAGTCGAGGAAGGTTGCATACTCGTAGGCCTTGAAAAACACAATAATTTGATATCCTGCTGCTTAGAATTTGGATGCACCAATTACACTGTTGAATATGAAGCTATGGTTCAAGGTTTGAAAAAGGATATTGAATTCAAGGTACAATGTTTAATGGTTTTTGGTGATTAAAAAATCATTGTTAGATAGGTAAAAAATTCTATACATTGTTTGTCTCTTCACCTTAAGAGTTATCACCAAGAGGTATGATAGCTTTTGGATGCATTTCACATCACTTCTATTCATCATTCCCATAATGTTGCTACTAACACTCTAGCCAATGTTGCATCCATATTTTCTCCTTTGAATAATAGTTTCTCTGTTGAATTTTTTTCCAGGCCTTATGTACATGTCAATGTCACGAATTGGAGAGTGTTCAATGATGACTCATAGATAATCATTTTTCTCACCAATGCTTAAATGTTCCAATAATCTATG
Source organism: Picea sitchensis (assembly GCA_010110895.2). Classification (NCBI taxonomy): domain Eukaryota; kingdom Viridiplantae; phylum Streptophyta; class Pinopsida; order Pinales; family Pinaceae; genus Picea; species Picea sitchensis. The sequence continues at coordinate 28,142 of SNQJ01S0144390.1, forward strand.
ATAGACAATGATGAACATTAGTAGGACCTGTAGGAGCATAGGGATGAAACAAACAAGATAAAATAAGTGTATTGAATATTGAAAAACTATTTGATTTATAGTATAAATTTCGAACAATAACATACTTTCAAGTGTATTGAATCTAGAAAATCTATTTGATTTATAGTACAACAAATCCCAAAACAAACAGCTCCACCATGATGCATTTCTTGGTGAATATGGGTGTTGGCCCTCAACCAATTTTTGAGGAAATCTTGGTCAGGTTTGACCACTTTTTGGACTTTGACGTAGTGATCAAGGAAGGAGCACCCAGGCGGAGCTGAGATCACGTATATCACTTGTTTTGTGGGCCTTGTGGACCCAAAACAGGGTTCTTAGGGTTCTTGTAATGGGTTATGGGATGTCGGCCCATGGATTTACCCATGATTATGACTTATTGTAAAAGTATAAATAAGTAAGATTGTAAGGTAGAAGTAGCTAAGCGATGTAAGAGACTTAGAGAGTGAAGTATAAGTGACTAAGTGCAAGTAGTTCCTAGTGATGTGTGGAACCAAATGTGTATGTAAGGCTCTGTGCTTAATAAAGGAGTTGGTTCTATGCCTTGACCTAATTTTGGGAAGGAGGATTTGGTGCTCAGTGCGCAGATATCCTATCCTCTTTGAAGATTGGCTCTATGGATTAGTGCATAGGAGTGGATGAATGTAATAGATTGAATAATAATAAATAAAATGAAGTAGTTGGTGGACGTAGCTCCACACTGGGCTAAACCATGTATATCTTGTGTCTTTGGTGTGATATGTTTTATGTTGTGTTTGTCATTTATCTAGTTATTATGTATGATGGATAGATCCGATATTTATTAGTGCTTTACTTGTGCTTTATGAATGAATTCTAGATCTAACTTATTGGTATGTGCTAAGTGGCTGAAGTACTTAACCTTTATGGTTAATGTGTCGATCTATCTTAGGGTTTTATTCTGCGATGTTAATGAAGCTAATGATTTAATGAATATAATCTTGTAGTGTTAATAGAATACTATGTGAAGTGTTTCTATCACATATCTGTGTCCCAAATTGGTTATAGACTCCTGAGTCCTATAACCCCCCCTACCTCTACCTCGGGTGAGACTTCACCTGCTTTGTAGGTGTTGCCAAAAGGGCCGGTAGTTAGGGTTTTTTGGGTGCATTATTGAAGCATTGAACCCTAGGTCTGCCTCTATGCCAACAAATGGTTCCATTGCCAGGACCTAAAACTGTGATTGTTGGGAATTGAAGTACAGAAAAAAAAAAGATCTGTGCGTAGATCTGTTGCTATAGTGCGCAATACTCTACTTGACTTGTGAAGCTCTGTGCTAAGAAAGAAACCTGATCTGAAGAAAAGAGGTAAGATCTTAAAAGAGGTAAAGCTTTTTTTTTTAATAAGAGTAAGATAAGCGAAAGTTTTTGTTTTGAAAGCATGAAATTAGCTATGTTTAATAGATTTTTTCCTAGTCTGAAAGCTAGGGCATAGTTGGAAGAAATAGTTGATTTGAATAAGTTTGATAGAAATAAATAAATATATGTTATTCCTATGCATAGAAATAACTTTTGGACTAATAAGTGGATGTAGGAACCTAGAAAGAATTTTTGGAGATTGCAGGTCCAACACTGTGATCCTAGTGCCTAATACAAGAGAAATTGGGGAACTTACAAGAGAGAGAGAGGATTGGAACTATGTTATAATTGTATAAGACCGAGACATCTTGCTAAGGAATGCCCTGGTGCAGGCCCTATTTGTCTTTGTTGTAAAATTGTTGGTCATGAAGTTGAGGATTGTCCAAGGATGATTGCTAAAGTCGAACAAATGAACATGAGACAATAAAACTATGAAGGAAGTCAAGAGAATAAGAGAATGTTAGAGAATCATCAACAGAATGAGTCAGAGAAAGCTCAGACTATGTTATCACAGTTGAAAGAAACGATGAATGATCACAAAGATGTCAATTTACCAGACATGTTGAAGGTAAAACAACGCATAAATGCAAGAATAAGAGACTTCGATATAGACTGTGTCTTGGATGAGGAAACAAAAGTGAATATTATGACAGAAGACACTTGGGAAATTTTTGGAAAGCCTACTATGATACCTTCATTGGGAAGGATAGGCTTGTTCAAGGGAAATATGATAACCCTATGTGGTAGAGTTACTAATGTACCTGTTATCATCCATGGAACATCGACTGAAGAGGAATTTGAATTCATTAAGTTTTTTGAGAACAGAGCCACGTTCCCACTTTTGTTAGGAAAGACCTGGATCAAGAAGGATTAGATCAGAAGGAAAGAAGAGGAAGAAGCCACAGAAAAGAAGAAGAAATAACTTAGGGATTTCATAGCTAGAAAAATAGATCGATTGAGAGAAGATTGAGAAGTTAAGTTGAAGCAATAGAACGTGAGAGAATTAGTTGTCGAATTTGAAAGAATGTAAGAAGGTTTGAAGGGCCTATCCATGCAAGAAAGAAGAATACCCACCTTGGAATTACTAAGAGATGAGATATTAACTTTGAACCCTTTGAGATAACATCAACAATGTGAAGTCACTACACTAGGAGAAGATAAGAATGAGAATGGAAAGAGGAATCCATAAACAGTTAGAGAGACTCAGATCACAGGAAAGAAGGCAAGGAAGCTCAGTAAGAAGAAATCCAAGTTGTAAAAGATACAGGAAGCTACAAAGAACAAATAAAATACTTCGCAGGAGGTAGGTTTGTAGGATTTGAACTTCACCCCAATGAAGCTATAAGACCGTTGGAGGTGCCCCGACCGTTAGAACGACGCTCTGGAACGGCTAGGAAACACATTTATGGGTGGATGGACCATGTTTGGGACATTGATACCATGCCATAATGGAAAGATTCACATTAATGGAAGCATGCCTACCCGTTGGAGGAATATGTTACGATGCTTGCTTATTTAACCCGTTGGACGCTGCGTCGGGACCACTTTTTGCTACCCGTTTTATTTGAGACAAGAAGATAATTGATTGTATTGTGTTATTAGAAACTAGACATCGATGTCCATTTGTCTGCTTCGCTTATCCGTTCGCCTACCCCGAGCTGCTAGTTTAACAGTGAGAATGTTGGGCAAACACATTGAGTTAGAGAAGTCCTTTGAGGAGGTTCTTAAGAATTTTATGGCTGATAAAGCTATGTATGAAGGAGTACAGGTGTTGTCGACCAGGGGACTCCATGCTTCCCCTTTGACTGCACATCATTCGAGCCATGTCAACCCCGCGACTGAGCAACGAAGTAAGCATCGTGACGATATGGATAATGCGAAGCACATCTTGTCAATATTACCAGATTATATCCTGGCTTTGGTTGGTGCATTTAACTGCGACAACATCCCATGAGACTTTGAGTACACTCTGATCACCGTGTACATTTTGAAGGGAATATGCATGGTTGATATCCAGTTGGGAGAGATCCTGTTACTAAAGAACAACAACTTCAACCTTGGAGATCGAAAGAACTACGATATGATCGCACCCCATAGATACTTGATGAAGACCACTGGGAAGAAGCCTCACCTGGTCTCCCGTCCATGGATTAATGAGCTGGCGCAGTCCACTGTGTTAAACATGATGAAAATTCTCCATTTTGGTCGCCACCAGGAGGTTAATGCTTGTGTTAATCTCCTCTTGTCATGATACCATGGTAGATACTTGTGGCTCAAGCGACGGATTACTATGGATCCAATTATGATCCACTTAATTATAGGATTAAGCATGAAGGGACCCAACCCTCAGCAGTTTTACCCAGGGAAGGCCTCAGATCGCTCCCTGGCACAATGCATCAAGGAAGCATATGGAAAAGTTTAAAAAGGAAAGTGAGGCTACAAGGGATACTCTATCTAGGATGGCACAGTGTGTCTCACTTTCCAACTCATAGATGGAAATATTTTAAGAAAGAACCACCCCACACAAGTCACCAGGTTCATGGTGGACCTCGTAGGAAAATGTGTGAAGGGAATGCAAATGAATTGGGTGAGTTACCTCGTCATTAAACTAGAAAAATACTTCCGTGAAGCTCAGGATTAGGGATATGAGTTCCACTTGAGCTGGTTTCTCGTGTTGATCTCATTTATTGCTTGGAAAATGCCTGAAGGAGGCACCTTCCCAGAGATCAAACCATGAGAGTTGTTGGCCGCTAGGTTTTCTACCTTGTGGTACACCAATGACATGTTGAAGAAATGGCAGTTGAATGCTATGTTCCATGCCTATTATCAAAAATTGAAGGTTTCCATTGAATCATTTCCGTGCATGACACCGTGCACCCTGCACCAGTACAAACCACTAGCTTATTTCCATGCAGATCGACATTTTATCTATATCACTGTGCATAGAGATGAGAGAAAGGAAGAGTTACAACCATATTACAAATTAACAGATGAGGACATGGAGAAGATCACCAAGGAATGGCCAGAGGAGTTCCTTGTATCATTCGATGATGCAAAACTCTCTAAAACTGACATCATAGGAAGCCCCTTGGTCACCTGGGTCGAGCATGTTGGACAGTCCAATAGGACGATGAAGAAGAAGAAGCATGAAGACATCTAGAACATATAGACTGATGAGGAGGAAAACACCTCTGAAGAAAATGGATTTGACTCACTCGTAGCAGGAGGAGGAGGAGAAGACCAAGCAGATGGACATGGAGGAGGGGATGAAGGAGAAAAGAAAGGAGAAGGATAAGCTACACCGCTGAAAGATCCCACTATTGAAACACCGCAGAAGAGGAAGATTTCACCGCAGAAACCTTAAGCAAGAAAGAATACGCACGCTAGCAAGCCCTATATGGAGGCCACACTTACAGAGGATGATATCAGTCTAGTCTGAGGAGCCATGGAGGATTCATATGATGATCTCTTACAGAGATATGGAGTGAAGAAGGAGGAGTTGCATGAAAGGGTCAAGAAGGAATTAAAGGAAATACAATAGGATATTCAATCTATCTGCACGGTGCCTATTGTGCCTTCCTCGTCGTAGACTGCATAATTAGGGGATGAACCAACCCAACTAAGAAAACTTGCAGATGAGATAGAGGCTCGACTTTAGAAAGTCCAAGAAGAAAATGAGGAAGGCTACAGAAGCCTTGAAACAAGAGAAAGAGGAAGTCTTAGAGCAACTATGAGTTGCGCGGTACTGTGTAACCGCCTATGAAAATGAGAGAGATGGGTTTTGGGTGATGCTCGAGGAGGAAAAAGTGAAGATACAGAGAGAAAAGGACCAACTGCTCGCAGAACAAATTGCGGTCAAAGAAGCAATGAATAAAGCACTTCTCTCTGTGCCAGGCTTGGCACAAGAGGAACATGAATTAGTCATGGTTCAAGTGGTGAATATCGTTGAGGCCATCCAACAGCTTCAAGCAAGGATAAAGGAGTTGGAGATCCAAGCAGTATCGAGCACTCGCAGGAGGTGCGCGATTAGAGGGAGGAAGTCACTAAGAATGTATTCGCAAGAATTAGAGTCCTCACATTAGAATGAGAACAACTGAGTGATAGAAGCATGAAGACTTATGAATTCCTCACAGAAGACCCAAAGCTAAGGAAACTGGAAGAATAGTTATAGGAGGCGCAATAGCAGGCCTCCTTTGTGCGGGCGCAGATGAAGCTACTCAATACAATTGAGAGAATGAAAAGATCACAAGAGTATCACACGGTACATGAACATATTACTACCATCCAGGGAAAAGTAATGGAAGTCACGCAGAAGCTGCAACCTGTGTAGGACGAATCCTACAAGGTGTTCAAATAAATTGAAGGACAAGGCTTGCAACTGGACTAGGTGGTTGCATCAGTCGAACAACACCTAGAAGGGCCTGTTATAGAGAAGATGATCCAAGAGCTCATTGAGCAGGAGGAATAGGCGAAGCAACAAGTCGAGGCCGCTCGAGTGAAGATCAAGGCCTTCGAGAAGGCATTTCCTAGACCTGAGTGACTTGGTACGAGTCACATGTGAGTGTCGTGGGCCTATTGGCCCTTGACCAAGTTTTGAGGAAATCTTGGTCAGATTTGACCACTTTTTGGACTTCGACGCAATGATCGAGGAAGGAGCACCCAAGAGGAGACGAGATCGTGGATCTCACTTATTTTGTGGGATTTGTGGACCCAGAAAGGGGTTCTTATGGTTCTTGTAATGGGTTATGGGATGTCGACCCATGGGTTTACCCATGGTTAGGCCTTATTGTAAAAGTATAAATAAGTAATATTGTAAGGTAGAATTAGCTAAGCGATGTAAGAGACTTAGAGAGCGAATTATAAGTGGCTAAGTGCAAGCAGTTCTGAGTGCTTTTTGCAATAGAATATGTATGTAAGGCTCTATGCTTAATAAAGGAGTTGGCTCTATGCCTTGACGTAAGTTTGGGAAGGAGGATCTGGTGCTTAGTGTGTAGATTGCCTGTCCTCTGTGAAGGTTGGCTTTGTGTCTTAGTGCACATGAGTGGATGAATGTAAGAGATTGAAGAATAATAAAGAAGACGAAGAAGTTCATGGATGTAGCCCCACACTGGGGTGAACCACGTATATCTTGTGTCTTTTGTGTTCTTTGTGCTATGTTTTGTTTGTCATTTATCTAGTTATTATGTATGATGGATAGATTCAATGTTGCTTAGTGATTTACTTGTGCTTTATGAATGAATGCTAGATCTAACTTATTTCTATGTGTTAAGAGGCCAAAGTACTTAATTGTTATGGTTACTGCGACGATCTATATTAGGGTTTTATTCTACAATGTTAATGAAGCTAATGAGTTAAAACCTGAAAACATATGATACCCACATCATACAACATATCATTCCCATAAAATATGGTGTCAAATTGTTTCAACAAAAACTCGAGAAAGTTCATCCTACTCTTGAACCACTGATCCAAAAAAAGTTAAAGAAGTTTCTAGATGATCGGATCATCTTTAAAGTCAGGAATTCAACATGGGTATCTAATCTGGTACCAGTCAGGAAGAAATCTAGAGAAATCAAAATATTTGTATATTTTAAAAATATAAAACAAGCATTGAACAAGGATAATTACATCGTTCCCCCAATGGAAAAAATACACTATATCATATCCAATTCAAAGATGATTTCATTATTAGATGTTTTTCTAGATATAATCAGGTTCTTGTAATAGAACCTGACCGATTGAAGACCACTTTCTGAACAAAGTGAGGAACACTCACTTAATGTAGAATTCCCTTTAGCTTGATCAATGTGGGAGAAAATTTCTAAATGGAAATGGACATAGATTTTAAAGGTGTAATCAGTCAAAGTGTGGTGGTATATATTAATGATATCACAGTATATTCTAAGAAAGGAATTTACAATCCAGATCATTTGAAAAATATTTTCAAAAGATGCATAAAGTACGAAATATATTTAAACCCGAAGCAAAGTGTCTTTGTGGTTCCAGAAGGTAAATTACATGGGCACAACATTTCCAAAGATGGTATCTTTGTTGATCTGGAATGAACAAAAGCTATAATGTATATCCCCTTTCCCAACAACAAGAAATCAATGCGGTTGCTATTTGGAAAGATCAACTTCGTGAGGAGATTTGTCTCTAATTTTTTAGAGATAGTCAAACCCCTCCAACAAATTATAAAAAAGGATGTGTAGTTCAAGTGGACATTTGTAGAAAAAGAGGCTTTTGAAAAGGTCAAAGCTACCATAGCAACAACCCCTACATTGAAAAGTCTAGAATTATCAAGATATTTCTTACTATATACATTTTCTTATGATCATTCTCTTGCAGTAGTGCTCACCCAGAAAGATAAAAAAGAGAATGAATGTCGTATTGTATTTATAAGCATATGTCTACAATGTTATGAGATAAACTACCCAGTTGTGTAAAAACAAACATTTTCTATTCACAAAATTATCAAACAGTTCAGACTTTATATCTTAAAGAAACACACCAAGGTTATTGTTCCTGACCCAATTGTGAGATCAATGTTCATTCAGAAAGATATAGGAGAATGTAAAGGAAATTGGATGATGACCTTACAAGAATATGACATGAATCCAAATCCACTAACATCATAAAAGGTCAAGGCATTTTCAAACTAGTGTCTGAAGCTATAGACTCGGGAGATTAGCTAGAAGAGGGTTGGTAAGAAGAACTGGTAATGTGTGCACAATAAGCCCCCTATGCTCCAAAACTTGAAGACTCCTGATATAATGATCTCAAGAAATACCTATAGCATGGTGCCTCCTCATAACATCTTAATTATAGACAAAAAAGAGATTTGAGATTAAAATACACACACTATCAGCTAGTTAGTGGCGTACTTTTCAAAAGAATTATGATGGTGTTCTCCTCAAATGTTTGGAGAAATAATATGTTGATAAAGCACTCAAAGAACTTGAAGACATACCAAATGGAGGACACTTTGTTGGGGAGACTACAACCCATAAAATTACGAGAGTAGGATACAACTAGCCAATAGTATTCAACGATGCACACGCTTATGTCAAGAATTGTGATATCAATCAAACATATGTTGGAAGAGAGAATAAGTATGTTGTTCCTCTCCAACCTATAGTTTTTGAAGTAGCATTCGCCAATGGGGATTACAAATTATTGGAGAAATCAATCCTCACTCATTAAGACAACACAAATACATCCTTAGTGCAACTAATTACTCAACACATTGGACATAAATTATACCATTGACAAAGGTAAATGAATATGTGGTAATCAATTTATTGCAACAACACATCATCAACATGTTTGGAGTACCGACCACTCTTGTTTTTGACAATGCTAAATGTTTTTCATCTCTGAAGTGTTTATGTTTAGTAGCTGCAGGAGGAACCTTTCCTCCGATGTAAACCTATCTTAGATGCGAGAAGATTTTGGAAGTACAGGAAGACCATTAAAAAGAAAGAAGTCTCTAGAAGAGAAATTGGCTCAGCCAAGAATTAATTAAAGGCTCACCCAAAAATTAAATAAGTTAATTAAGACTCCCAGATGAGAATTCAACCCATGAAGAAGTGACTGGAATATTATAAATAGGAGACGTATTGGCTCATTTAGAGACACAACACACTCTCATTCTCTGAGGTAAAAGGTGTGCAAGTCTGAGGAAGGAAGGGTGATGCAGTAGCCTAGTCTTGGAGCTATTTTGGTGGTGGTCTCTCTCTTGGATGCTATCTCTCCTAGAGGGTGCACTACTTTTGTATGGTGTTACTGCAATTGTGAAAGCTACTGCTAGGCTCTAGCATTGTCTTAGATATTGATTCTTTTTTGTAAATCTCTAAGGAGCTAGTGAATGGTTTGACTATGTGAAAGGAATTCATCTAAGAAAGGTTGTTGGGTTTTTCCCCCATTTAGGTTTTTACTAGGAAAAATATCTTATGTTATTTGTCTACTGTTTATTCTATTGCTATGGTATAATTGTTAATTTTAACTAAGAAAAGAACTATATTTCTCTGTAAGTAAAGGAAAATACAACATGTTATGGGCCAACTCCACACTGTCACTACGCAGTAACCCTGTCAAGCTAGTTTTAGTACTATCCCAAAGGTGTTGGGACTACCCTTTACACATAGCAGTGCACCCTACCTCCTTAAGGAATTTGGAAATTGCAGAAAATTCACAAGCTAGGGTTTCCATTAATAGAATGTCTTCCAGCATGAGAGTAGAAGACAGATTGGATCGAACAGGCAACTTCAAATCTTGGAAGCATAGAATATAGCTCATTCTAGAAGAGAATAAATTATTGGTTCATGTCAAGAAAATTATTCCAGAACCTGAGATGAAGAAGCAAAGGAAAAGTTCAAGAAGAATGAGTTCAATACCAAGAGGATCTTGACAGACTCAATCAAGGATCACCTGATACCCAATGTATTAGAACTAAAGATTGAAAAGGAGATGTTTGATTCCCTAACTAGACTATATGAAATAAATAACACCATTCATAAGCTTACACTATGACATCAACTCAAAAATTTGACTATGAGCAAGTCAGAGATGATAGCCAACTTCTTTACAAGGATCTCATAGATCAAAGACCAGTTAGCATCCATTGGAGATATAGTAGAATATGTTGAACTAGTAACCACTATGCTAAATGGTTTACCTCCCTCTTGCGACCCATTTGTCCAAGGAATTTGTGCAAGAAGGAAGTTATTGTTACACATAAAAAATACTCACTTTGATAGTGTCGCAAGTGTCGTCATTACAAAGGTCGCAAGTGTCGCATTTTTCTCACAAGTGTCGCAAGTGTCAAAGAAAGCATACTTCCATGATGCCTATGTTGTGCCTATAAAAACATGAGAAGAACACTTGAAACACCTCAAACATTTGATTTGGAAGAGGAGAAATGAGTCAGCAGGCTCATGAACCTTTTGCCATCTGAAAACACTCAAAAAACTAAGTTTTTGAAGGAGAGTGCTCCCCTATACCTCTTCTAGGAGTGCTGGCGCCCCCCCTTACATTGTTTGGGAGTGTTATAAATCTCCTTTGGCCCTTCTGGGGGAGCCCTGGTGTCTTTAGGAGTGTTGGCGCCCCCCCTTAAGCCTACCGGGGAGCGCTACAATGCTCTAATGGCCCTTTTGAGGGAGCGTTGCTTATTCTGGGCAGTAGTTAAGTTATTGAGATGAATGGGGAAAGGATCCTTTCACTCTTAGAAGGCAGTTGGATTTGAATCCCTAGTCCAACCATGATCTTAGGGTAGATCCTCAACTGAAGGAGGAAAATCCTCAACTTCTCCAAGGATATCTCAAGTGATTAAAGCCTCTCCAAGGCTATATAAGCAAGCTTTCTCATGGTGAAAGAAAGGACTGGAAAGAGAGAATCACACTAAACTTATGATCTTATAAGTGGTGCTGGAACAAAGGTGATTTGGAAGCAAGAGACCTATGATCTCATAGGGAGAAATCAATGACGCTATGATCATTCAGATCATGGATCTTTTGAGCAAGGGGTAGACAAGGAGGACTTGATGAAATTGCTGCAATCCATCTATGGATGTAAGCAATGTTTTGTCCTCATTAATATAATTTGCTTGGCCTGTTTCTTTCTAATTTGTGTTTAATCTCACATGAATTAGTCTATTTAGTAGATAGACCTATTTCGAACTAATCTTGATAGAGTAGGAAGTGGTCGTACTTTGTTTGTCTACAGGGTTGATCGAAGAGCGAAATATTGGAGCTCAACTCAGAGTGTGCAGGGACAAACACCGGTAAAAGGTACTTCTTTTATCCTTCCTCCTCACACACTAGTCCACCTAGATCTAAAAGTAAGTCAGTGCCCATGATAAGCACTTTCTATCTTAGAGTTAAGAGTCTAGCTCTTTGAGGAGATCTACCTGTCCGCAGGGAGATTTTCCTTCAACAGAAACTGGCGACTCCACTGGGGAATAGAATCAGAACTTTCTTAGTTTTGTCTTTCCTCATAGACCTTGTCTTACCTTTTTTTTTTCTTAGGCCTTGTTCACCCCTTCATATATGATTGCAATTTCTGATTGACTCTTTACCCCATCACATTCAGCTTGACTGTCAAAATTTGATTGAATTTTTCAGTTTTTGGACATTTTTATGAGTTTTTGAGCCGGGCGCCCCTATGCCCATGTTAGAAGAGCACCATCACTCCCTGGAGGTGTTAGAAAGAGTTGTATAACTCCCTGGTGTCCCTTACACCAGAGCGCCAACCCCTTTTTGAACAAAATTTCTTCAAAAATCGCAAGTTTTGGAGGTCCAAACCCTGTTTCTTCACTTGCTGAGTTGCTTTGTGATTCGATGATTCTTCCTTTGACCTTTGACATGCTTCCTCCTGAGAAGTAAATACCTTGTTTTTCATATTTTATGCTCTTCTTCATTATTTTTGAGTTTTTTTCTATTGAGAGCTTGAAATCGATCCGTTGTTTTTTTCCTCTCCTATCCGACTGAGCGGGAACTCTAGTGAAGGACATCTGAAGTTTGTGACTCTTCTCACTTGGTTTTTTGAGGTCATTGTTCTTCGAACACATATCTTTTGTGTGAATTGTTTGAGTTTTCTTTGTCATCTTTTGTCTTCTGTTTGCTTCTTGCTTCAATCATAGAAGACAAAAGATGACAAAGCAAACTCAAACAATTCACACAAAAGAGAGGTGTTCGAAGAACAATGACCTCAAAAAACCATACGTTTCATATTGGACTGTCGACTGTACCCACCCAGGGACTCACTGCGAATTGGTATCTTTAGTTTCCATAATCTTTATGTATGCACGCAAGGTGACGGTGAAGGGAAGTCTCACTGTACTTGGAACAGACATTGGTCAAACTCACTCGGACTCCTTGGAGGGTAAATCCACAATTACTGCGTGGAAGCCTGCACCAAGGCGTAAGTCCGTTAAGAAGGTCACCATTGTAACTGTTCCACCATATCCCAGCCCCTTCTTGACTTGATCACACAACGTTGGATTTCATCACCAACTAGTACGATCATCGAGAGAAGTTTTGTCTACTTGGTTGACTCCTAGATTTTATTAGCGCATGTTGTTTCTTTTTCTTGGTTGGCCCTAGATTTTTAGTGTGTTCTGATATTCTCCACAATTGAGCCCGTAGACAATAAAGTTCTTCGCCGATCACGTAGGATGCAAGGGCTACCTCCAGAAGGCTATCAACCCTTACCTCCTAACCCTCTAGAAGACAACTACCGTAGAGAGGTAGAAAATCCATCTGACGCCGGAAGTGATATTGCTCCCCTATTAGATAACCCAGAAGACGCTTTGGACATGGTTGAAAATCCCACAACACCTGTGTCGGTAACTCCTCTCGAACCACTTTTGGTTCGTTTAGACTCCTTTGGGAATGTCATAGACAAAGAAGTCCCACGATTACCGGAGAGGATATTCACCAAAACATATATGGGATCCAAGGAACCAATATTTGGTGACGAGTATAGGACTCCTATTCGTCCTAGCACCGCAGTAGAAACCAATCCCACACCTGTTCGTTCTGTATGGAGGACTTCATCGGGACACGATCTTTATGAACATTTCGAATCTATTCGACAACCCTTTCATCCCCATGACCTTCCTAGTGAAACATGACCATCCGATCAAACCATGAACCACCCAGTCAATCAAGTTATTCACCCTACCACTACACCAACACAAGTCCATCTTAATGTTGGACTCGTTACCTCTACTCATCCCCAAAGCACTTCAATCTCTACGCCTGTTTCTACAATATTTTACTCTACAGCTCCACATGTTCCACATGATCCTGCTGGGACATCTTCTCACCCGAGAACACAGACCCTTGTTGGCCAAACACAATCAGCTGGAGGGAAACCACCATCCAATGAACCATTTCCTCCTGGAGGAATACCTTTCCATGGCAGGCCTATCCCTCCCGGGGGACAGTCCCCCTTTCATGCTCCTCCTAGAGGGAAAAATCTGTTTGCCAGTCAAACCTTGGTCATACATCCACCATTGGCAGGGGGGAAACCCTCGTTTGTTGGAAAACCTTCACAATCCTAGGGAGTATCTTCAGGAGGCACTTTTACCCAACCCCACGTTGGGGGGCACTTGTATAATAACTCGCTAGGAGGAGTATCGAATTCTGTTCCTCCCGGAACATCTTACGGGAAATCTTATCCGGGCAGTATCCAAAATACCACCTGGATTTCTCTGGGACCATAGTCTTATCCTCCTCATGGGACTCATGTGTATCCGCCTTCGGGATCTAATCCTTACCATTCTCAAGGCCAAAATGTGTATCCTCCTCACGGGCAAATAAATCACCCGGCATATAATGTTCAGAACCCACCGAGTTATGCCATGTTTCTCATGCACCATCGAATCCTACTTATCCTGGCCAACAAAAACCGTATGTAGGAGGACCTACTGGTTACAACTATCCACCAAATCCAGTCTATGGTCCTACTGGTGTTTCGATGCTGCACCAGTATCATTCACACATTAACCGACAACTACCTTTCCTTGTGACTCTGGATCTCCCAGACTTGTCTCGGTTAACTAATGATCCTATCTCTCATTCACCGGTTTGGTCAGTCATTCTAGCTAAACTTCCTTTTGATATTCCGAAATTTGACGGAAACCCTGGCGAAGATACGAACAACCATGTGATGAATTTCCACTTGTGGTGTTCATCAAACTTCCTCATGGATGATTCTATACATTTGCGTCTTTTCTAGTGAACACTTACCGGTTCAGCAACAAAGTGGTATATTGAACTACCACGTGCTTCTTTTAATGATTTTAATTCCCTTGCCATGTCTTTCCTCACACACTTTCAACTGCCTATTCACTACGAGACAGGTACTGAACTCTTGACCTCCCTTCATCAAACTAACTCTGTGCATATCTCTAACCATATTCATGAGTGGAGGTGACGACAAAGGATGATCATGGCAGTCATTCCTGACATGCTCTTGGCAGAATGGTTTACTAAATCACTGTTACCCCCGATCGCTCGTGATGTCGCTATGGGTGGTGTGGTCATAGAGGAAAAAGCCGTCGCTCGGGCTCAGTACTTAGATTTGGTTTATTCCCAATATGGTACTCTGTATGATTTGCTTCCGAATGCTACTCGATCTAATACCGATCCTTCTAAGCCATCATCCTCATCTCATGCAGATGGTGTTATCGGTTCCATCAAAACTCAATCTTTTTCCAAATCAAATACACCCTCCTCTACCTCCCCCCAAACTCGGATCTCTGAGGTGAATGCAGTTCAATCTTCCCCTTCACAACAATCCAGAGGTAAGAAGAAGACAAAAAATAAATCAAAAAATAATAATGAACAACCCAAAAATCAAACACCTGCTACCGAAAAGCAACCACAACGAAAACTGAAATTATCGTGTATCATTTGTGGTGATGATCACTAAACTCAAGATTGTCCACTTTGCAATGAAGTGGCCAAAATTTTCCAAGGGAATTCACAACCCACTGTGCTTACTCATCCTTTTCCACAGCAACAATCCATGGTTTCTCAAACCCCCTCTCTTGGGGGCAGTTCTAGCGATCCTAATGATGAGGCCTCGTCGAGTGCACATATTTATATGTTTAATGGGATCAATTTGACCACTCTCTCTAAGACCTATGACACACCAGGTAACCCTGACAAGGGAAAATACACTAACGATGCCGACACTTTACCGGATCCATCATCATCCTCCGTTAGTCTTCCATCAGTTAATCCTCCATCCGAACCACTTTAGATTGAGAAACCCATGTTTGACTCTATCTTGTTCCCTCCTAAGAGCACTATCCGCAAAGCTACCTTTAATCCTAGTTCACGTGCTGCCCATAACTACAACATTGTTGAAGATTTGGCTCAAGCACCATGTGCTATGTCCATGTTAGAAGTTCTATAGCATTGCCCCAGTCAACGTAGAATGATATTGACCACTCTTGGTGTTGTTGATCCTGAGTCATCCAATCAAATCATGTTTAACCTGGATAATTATGCATCTCGACTCTCCCACCAACTTGCTTTCCAAGTTGATGTTGTTGTTCACAATCAACAAATCCATCAAACTATTCTGGATGAGGGAGCCTCAACTTGTGTCATGTCTTTAACGTGTTGGAAATTTTTAAAATCACCAGCACTCAAAAAAGCCCCAACGATGTTACACACCTTCGATGGGTGAGGTTTTCACCCCCATGGGATTTTACAGTCCCTGCCCATCCAATTGGGTGGAAAAACTGTTACTGTTGATGTCGAGGTGGTCGATGCTCCACTCAATTACAAATTGTTACTTGTAAGAAGTTGGTTTTATGCTATGACTGTTGTTGCCTCGTCGGTCCTTTGATGTGTACAATTTCCTCACCAGAGAAAAAATGTCACTATTGATCAGTTGGATTTCTGCATGACCGATGATCGTGCTCCTACTACCAACAATAGTCCTTTCTTGGGAGACCACAAGATCACGTATGAAAGCGTTGGTGTTGTCTTACTGAAATATTCTAGCCTCATGGGTACCTTCCCTACACCACTTCCACCGACTACACATCATATTTCCACCGTCGATATGATTTCGACCATGACTTATCAATCTTTGGAATCATTTGACCCTTGGATTGTACCTTGTCCTTTGGAATTCGATGCACTAAGTGACATCGTGCCACTTAGTCCAGCCGAAAAATCATATGTTTCTATCCCATCCTCTTCTCCCTTGTCAGATGTCCAACATTTATTGGCATTTGATAGTTCCTCGATGCAATCACGATTGAGTTCCTTGTCGTCTGCGATCGACTACATTTCCCCAACTTTTCCTTCGGATGAATCTATTCCATAAATGTTTCACATTGACAAGTTACCTCAGGATAGTAGCTGTCACCGATCCTTTTTTCTTCCCCCTCGTGAAGAAATTCGGGCAGATATACCGTCTATCTCCCCTCCTAGTGTTGATTCTTCATCATCTCCCATGCTTTCAACTTCCGATGATTTGGATCCGGTAGTGGACATGGTGATTTCTTCGGTAGGATTATTGGAGCCTGATATCCTTACTCCTATCGCGGCCCTTGACATGTGTTCCTTCTCGAGTGATTATCTTCCATCCAGGGAAGATCTCCTGGAGGCCATGACCACGTTTTATCCTTTGACATGGTATCCTTCTAGAGCATTATCCTCTTGGAATCCATGATCCAGACGAAACTACGAGCATAGTTTCTCTTCTCTGTGGCAAGCTTGTTAAAAAATGAAACAGAGGTCCTGAGCATAGTTCTTTTCCTGTGTCAATCTCGTTAAAAAATGAAACAATCACCTCTCTTGAACCTTCTTTTCATCCACCCTTCTCCTTCGGTGAATGAATCAAAGCTTGGAGGGAATGTCTTCAGCCTTTGATGATCTTTCTCGAGTTAAGCCACTAGATTTCAAGCTGGGGGCATACCGAGCTTAGTCTTTGTTCTTTTTCGTGCTCGTAAATACATGAGAATGCATCTGGGTAGACTTTTATCTCTTTTTCGGACCTGTATGGATACACGAAAAAGGAACCCCCTGGAGTCTCCTTTAAGCTCTTTCAGACTCTCTAAACATGAAAAGATTTCCAAGTGATCTTACTTCCTTTCCCACTCGTTAAATAGTTTGAAAGGGCGTCTTTCGAGTGATAATTTATCTCTTTTTCGGCCTCGCGATACTAACATTACAAAAAAGGACAACATTGGAGTCATCTTTAAGTTCTTTTCAGACTCTCTAAACATGAAAAGATTATCGAGCGACCTTGTTCTCTTCACGTTCGTTAAAGTATTTGAAGAAAATGTTTGTTGAGAAATAATTTATCTCTTTTTCGGTCTTGTCAGACTACTTTACGAAAAAGGAACAGAGAGAGTTCTCTTTTAAGTGTTTTTCCAGACTCTATCATCATGAAAAACCTTCGAGTTTTCTGTCTTTGGACTCTCTTAAACAAAACATCGACAGGCCCANG
This sequence comes from Picea sitchensis, assembly GCA_010110895.2. Lineage (NCBI taxonomy): Eukaryota > Viridiplantae > Streptophyta > Pinopsida > Pinales > Pinaceae > Picea > Picea sitchensis. The sequence continues at coordinate 45,553 of SNQJ01S0144390.1, forward strand.
TTAAATTAAAAAAGAGGTACTCATCTATCTGGATGGGCGAAAATTTGAAGGAAGAAAGCCAAGCCGTTTTTTAGAACATTACCAAGTAACTCTTAGAGTCACCCTTGAACACGACACTTTCTCTTTTGCACACATTATAATCCACTGAGCCTCTACACTGAGACAATCCTTTGAGTTTCTTTCACTCCTTTGGGTCACCTGACATAAGTCACAGCATCCACTGCATTATTAAGTTTTGGTCCACGTCATGTTTCTACTGTTGTGCCTCAGTGTTCAAGGGAAGTATTCGCCTCGAGAGTCATCCATTACAAATATCTTGTCTCAATAACCGTGTCAGTCCATGTTCATGTGATCTACCAATTACATCTCTTTGTCCATTTCGTGTCGTTGATGGGGGATACATC